>PVJA010045553.1:0-15577 GCA_004027025.1 Myocastor coypus
AAAAAAAAAAAAAAAAAAAAAAAAAAAAAAGAAATGGCATTACTCTGGAAGAGAGTGATGCATGGATTTTAGGGTTTCTTCGTGCACACAGAATCATACACGAAGACAGGCGCAAAAGCCACGAAGATGGTGCAAAAGCCATATATCTACATTCAGTAGAAACTGTCCTCTGAATGGCACGTCTTCATCTTTTTTGCAGTCCAGCTATGGCTGTCGCTTGGCCGTGTAACTGGCCACACAGGCAGCAAGAGCCATGGCCGCCTCTGCTGCTGAGTCACGGTGCTTTTCAGGTCGGGTGGATAGGCTACGTGTGGACTCCAATTTTAATGCACAGTGAGGTCTTCCTAATGTAACCTAGTTATAAACTAAAAAAAAAAATGTATATAAATTTATATAAGCACACATTTGTGACTCTATCCCATCTTCATGTTTGTTGTTTCTTTTATAGTACTGGGAATAAAGTCCAGCGGTGGCTCACTGCTGGCCTACACCACGTGGTAAGTTGCTCAAGCAGGACTCCGACTTCTAATCCTCCTTCCTCCACCTCCTCCAATACTAGGATTGCAGGCTGAGCCGCTGTGCCCGTTCTCTATTGCAGACCCTGACGGTGATGGTCACTGCACAACTGTATGCATGTATCCCAGCTCAGAATTACCAGACAACATCGAATTTTCCTGATAAAAACTAAAAATAAGTCATGAAAGTGGATTAAAAGATAATAAAATAACTTCATGGGACTTAAAAATTATTTTTAACTCTTGCTAACTTGGGAAACACTAAGGGACTCAGCATAGCTACTCAGAGAACTGAAAAATTGAAGATGTAATATGTAACAGAGTCTTGCTGTCAGAACGTGAGAATACAGAGGGCGGAGGGAAGAAAGCTGTGAGCTTCCTCTTGGCTCCTTCTGTGGCTGTACACACCACGCGTGCTCGTCAGGAGATGCAGCAGATGCTGATGCGGGTGAGGAAGTGTGCTACGAGGGCTCCGGTGGGCAGCTTTTCATTTAAAGTGCTTAAGATAAGGAAACTTGAAAGAAATACTAGCACAGGCTGTCCGGAAGCAGTAGGCAAGCATGAGGACACTGGTCTTTCGGGTGCTGAGTATTCTGTGCCTCGAGCTATGAACAGGCGGGCCTGTGGCTCCCTTCCTGGCCCTGCAGGGTTGCCTTTGCTTCCTGCAGGGCTCTTGGGGAAAGGGTGAAGCACGGTTCAAGGCTCACGCTTGTGTCCTTCCCCAAACACCGTAAGAACTTTTTATTCACAGTCTACTATTTTACCGTTAAACCCAATTTATTTATAGCTTTAAAATTTTGGGGTGAATTAATATAAATTAAGCAAAACCTAACATATAGTTGAAATATTTGCTTTAGGAACCGTCTGGCCTATGACAGTAAGAGGGATAGAAAGTACTGGGTACATTATGACACGGATTATGACATGGTGCTCTGTTGGCAAGACACACATAAGATCTTGCTGTTCCATCTAGAGACCACTAACTCCAAATGCCCTCTTTAGTTCACTAAAGTCTGACGAAGCAAGCAACTTGTAGACGTGCTCTTAATGAATTCTATCTAGCTTATCCAAGGAAATTCTTTCAAACTGTATGTGCCCTACATGGAGCTTGGGTAGCAGGACTTGTACCACGAAGCTAAGTGTGCTTTACCAGATTATTACTGAGCCCCATTGTCTGTTGCTTTAAATGGGATGTTTGATTCGGGAAGAGTTGTCACAGAAATTGTGTGTGTGTGTGTGTGTGTGTGTGTGTGTGTGTGTGTGTGTGTGACAGAGAGAGAGAGAGAGAAAGAGAGAGAGAGTGCATGTGTGCATGTTTCTGAGAAAGCTGAGAAAGTTTAACCTATAATGAAAACAATTAATAGATATTCTGCTAGTGAAGCATGGATGCTCTACTCATCTCTGTCAATGTTCAAGATTATAAATAACCGGTCTGCTCTTAGCCAAGTAATCATGCTTGTAAGTTTATCTGAACAGACTCTGTCTTTAAAATATATCTCTTTGCACTTTAAATAGCATGTCTCCTTTGCAGTTTTAAGTAAGTTGGTCAAGGGGCAGTCATTATCTCAAACTTAGGATGCTTAAATCGTAGACACTCTAAGCCCTTGACTTCTCCTTGATTAAAGTTGTTTTCAGTTCCTTTTTTGTACCTTCCTAGAGAATGCATTGTATGTACATCTAAGACTTCTTCATCATGTTGCTAGCATTCATCATGCTTTTCTCTTTTTATCCCAATCAAACAATCACTATTCTTTGGCACAGTATGAACAGAATCACTCAGATGACGTCTCTGTTTCTATTCCATTCTTACTCCTTTTACTTCATTTTTCCAGTGTATTGAAGCACGGCAAAACTCCAATGAGTATTCACAGAAACAGAGGTCTCTGACTAAATAGATAAGCTAATGGAAAGGTAAAAGAGTAAGTGAAAATATTTTTAGTATGCGATGAGTTAATAAAAAGTAATCAATATTTTGAAATAATAATATTAAATACCTCAAACATGACTTTAGTGTTTACTCATTGAGGGCAGACTTATTCATTCGGTAAATTATTACTAATTCTCATCAGAATGGCTGATTTAATTTTGGGTTCTATGTGAGTACATTGAAAAACTCAACCACAAACAACACTGGGCAGAGAAGAAAGATGACATGGGAAGAACTGAAGCAGGGAGAGAGTGATCTGATGTCCAGTCACCTCCCTCGCCCACCCTTTTGGTTACTGAGGAAACACTGCACTGAGCTATCAATTCAGAGGGGGCTGCATTCCATTAAGCTAAGCAGATCACAAGTCTGGGTTTATTTATTTATTTTTATTTTATAAAGAGTACAAGATAGTATTAAAACAGAAAAAGTATGAGTGACACAGTATAAGTTTTATTTATCACTTAATAACATAATATGACCTTCATGGTATTTGTTGTAATGCATAATGTTGCCTTGAAACCAGTTATTCATATTAGCAGAATATCCGTGCAAAATTGGAAGAAAGAAGTGTGTAAGAAATTAAGAGATAAAGAGAAACAATTGAAAACAGGAGACACGTTAAGCATTATCTGCCCCTTTCCAGCATTGTACAGTTGTCCAAACCATCCTGCTTACACACACACAAATAAATCTCCTTCCCTCACTCCCTTTCCCGCCTTTCTCCTCAACTCAGTAACTTTTTTTTTTTCAGGACTGAGGTTTGAACTCACGACCTTGCACTTGCCAGGCAGGTACTTGCGCCACAGCGCTATCTCCCCAGCCCCACTCTTTCCTTTTGAATCCGTTCACTCCCTTTTCCCAGTGTCTATTGTACCCTTCAGATTCCATTTTCTTTTCCAGGTTCTCACACTAAGGAGACAATAAGCTGCTAGCACATGTGGGGGGATTTATTTCACTTAAGAGTGTTCTCTAGTTGCATCCGTTTACCATCAAGTCTCAACGTTATCCTGTTTTATCAACAATCCGAGATGTAGAGAGTAGAGAGGTTCACAGTGTTGGTTCTACTTTGGGGCAGCCCGATATGGGCTGAAACTTGCAAATCTTGAGATCATTCCCCCCCCCCCCCCCCCCCCCCCCCCCCCCCCCCCCCCCCCCCCGCCTTCAGGCTCTGAGTGCCTGACATTGGGTCTCAACAACGAGAAAATGACACTGGAGCAGCTTTGCCTTTTCATAAACTATTTCAGAACTCCCCTCAGACATACTTTCTTCTAGCTTCTACAGTTTTCTTAGGGTGTGTTTTGTTCAAGATATTTTCTCATAGCTTGATATGTTCTACATGCATTATAACTTTATTTTCACTATATTTCTCTTTAGTCCATTATGAATATATTTGGTATGATACAGAACAATTTTCATGGAGAAAAATACCTCTATTTATAAAAAAATGTCACCTTCACCCTAAAGCAAGTTTGTTTTTTTCCATAAAAGCAACAGTTTGTTCGAATATTGCTGCCACACTTTCCACTTGATGACGTGCTGTTCTCCTCTAGCGTTCTACACATTTAAAATGTTTCGACACTCATAGGTCAAGTTTTTGTGCATGTATAGGGCTGCATTCCTTATGCAATTTTTCTTTTACTCTTCCCTGGAGCTAATGAAAATCAAAATATTTTACCTTGACAGAAGACCTTGATATACAGTCAACTAATTCCTCTCATTTACTTTTTAATCAGTGCATGCTAATAAAGCACTTCATGGTGGTGTATACTTTGATAACCTCCTAGTATTGTCCTTCATCTCTGATTACCATCATCTTCTCTAATCGTCTTCTTCTTTCAGGTTGTATTTTCTGTTTTCTAGAATTTTGCTCAGATGGGAGAACATTGGTTCTATTTGTTATTTTCTGAGTCTAGCTTATTTCGCCTGATACGGTAAGCTCTAGTCCCAGCTGTTTTTCTACAAATGAAACAATCACACTCTTTTTTTATGGCTGAATAATTCTTTGTTGTACATATATACTATTTCTTACTTTCTAGCAACAGAAGAGCACCTGGTCTATTTTTATAGCTTAGTTATTTTTATTTTTTTTTATTTTTTTTTTTAAGTTTAATTATTTTGAATTGCACAAAAATGAACATGGTGTCTGGGATCCTTGTGTTATTTTCATAATACTTGATTCACTTCTAGTTTTATTTGTTTACTCTCCAGTAAGGTTAATTTTGTTAATTTTATAATTTTGCCACTTATTTCATACGTGAAATATATACCTATATCTATTAATCTAAACATCTGATGATGAAAATAGGTAATATAACCATTGTTAAATTTATACAATAAAAATAACTTCAAAAATTACAAAAAAGAAATAAACCAAACTTGCATTTGTAAACATCAGATTATCTCCCTAGCGTAAGGAACTGAAAACCTAAATAAGGCCCAAAATCTACAACAGATATTGTGAAAGGGAAAGAAATAGCATGAAAGATAAAGAACAACTGGGATGAGTGAAAGAAGAAAGGAAGGGGGCCTGGCAAATAGCTCAGTGGACTAAAGCACCTGCAAGCAGGCTCAGGGGCATGGCGGGGGGCGGTGGTGGTGACGGAAGGGGTGATCCCCAGGCCTGCCTTGCTGGCCCTACCCCTGGAGTACACTGAGACAACAACTGAGACTGAACGTGGTGGTGCACAGCTGTAATCCCAGCTCTTGGGAGGCTGTAAACAGACGGATCACTAAAGTCTGACCTAGTAGTGAGACCCTGAACACCCTGTAGGCCCTTCCCTAAAACTCAAAACTCAAAAAGAAAAAGGAAGGAAAGGAAGAGAGGGAAATACATATATGTATAATATGTAAGGTAGTTATATTACTGATTTATTTTAGTTATGTAAAAATAGTTTGTGCTTATGTTGTTTGATCAATTATCATGCCTATATCTTATAATCTGAAGAACTACTTTGCAGATAACAATATATAATTTATTACCCATTGTCAATGTCCAAAAAAGGTTGATTTTGTCCCATGCTGACATTGTGGTATTCATCTTCCCTTCTGTACGTATAATTTCTTTCAGTATTTTTTTGCCAAATTGGTTGAGTGGTCATGGATTACTGTAGTTTGTGACTATCTTCAAAGCTTTTTTATTTCTTATTCAATTTTCATGGATAGCTTTGTAGGATATTGCAGTGTAGCTTGGCTGTGTTATTTTTGTCAGAACTTGAAATACATCACTTTATGTCATCCTAGTCTGTAGTATTTTTCTGGTGTTATTTTTGCTCTCTAGTGGGTTAACCATTTGAAATGATTTGGATTTTTTTCTTTCCTTTTTACACCTTTTAATACTCTTTCATAGTTCCAAACTTTCTGAAAATTAAAATTGTAATATGGCATAATGTTCTTTTCTGGTTATTTCTCCTTGGTATCCTAAATGCCGCCAGAATCCAAATATCTGTATCATTCCCTAGATTTGGGAAATTGCCTGCTTTTCACTCATATTTTCGCATAGCTCAGGACTTAGGAACTTTAAGTTTTGTATTTTAGTACATTCCTAGAGACTTTTTAAATTATCTTCATAGACTCTTTCACTGTTGTTATTACATCATTAAAAAAAAAAACTATTTGATAGAAGATCTTACTGCACAGTTGAGACTTATAGCGATCCTCCTGTCTCAGCTTCCCCAGCACTGAGATTACAGGTGTGTGCCACCACACCTGATTTGGGGGGCCAACTCAGTGTTCCTGGAGTTCCAAGACTTGCAAGGCATGTGGCACCAGGGCTTGAGTTGGGGTCCTGGCAATGGCTGTGTTGGGGTGCAGCTGTCTCTCCAGCCCTTTATTACTATCATGATGCGCTAGCTCATCCCTGTGGCCTGTGGACCCTGGTATGCTTTTCCTGATCCAGTGCACTGGTGAGACCCTCACCTGAGTTTGTTTATTTGACTTGTTGTGCCTTTAGTTTTCAGAACTTTGCTGTGTTTTGTTCAGGAACTCTGTGGAGATACTTTTTAATATCCTGTATTACAATTCTTAACTCATTAAGGGATTTTTATCACTTCTTTAAACTGTTTATTTTATTAAAAGTTTAATTCTCTTGCATTTTTATTTTTTTCTATCTTGCTTGAATTTTTTTTTTTTTTTTTTGGACCAAGGTTCGAACTCACGACCTTGTACCTGCCAGGCAACTACTTGCACCATGGAGCTATCTCCCCAGCTCCAAATTTAATGCATTTTATACTCTAATTTGTATATTTGGTCTTTTATTTGCAATGTTATGTTTGCTGAGGGCCTGAATATCAGTTGATCTTAAGGACAACTTAGGCCCATCTTGTAAACTTTGATGTTACTTTCATTTCCACTTAATTTCAAACATGTTGCAATGTTTTTCGAATTTTTTTTTAACTCATGAAATATTTAGAATGGAAGGCAAGAATAAAAATATAATGGGCAAGGTACAGTGGCTAAAAATTTGGATACTGGCGTAGACAACAATGCTTACTCTGGTTCCTACACTTACTATTTCTTTAAATATGGGCAAGATAATGTGTAACTCTGTGACTCCATTTCCTCATCTGGAAGAAGTATCTAAATATCCTAATAGCATTTTAAGGTTGTTATAAGAACTAAGTGAAGTGAGACGTGGTCAGCATTTTGAACATGGCCAATAATTGATCTGTTGGTATCACTTTGCCTTAGTCATTGTGTGTCAAAGAGAAAGTCCTCAAAACATGACTTGACAGCGCTCTTGCCAAATGTCCACAAAAGGAACTTTCTTTTATTTTTTTTTTTTAATTTTTATTTTATTTTATTTATTTTATTTTTTTTCTTCTTTCAGAACTTTTGTTTGTTTATTTATTCTTATGGTTGGCTCAGCCTGCCCTGAGGGCAGGGCTGGCACAGCATGTGGTGCCGGGGATTGAGTTGCGGACCCTGCAGCCTCCCAAGCTTTCCTAAGTAGGTGCTCTAGACCACAGAGCCATCCTGCCGGCCCCCGCACAAAAGGAACTTTCCAGACTCTGTGGGACAAGGGCATGCACCGCAGCATGGAAGGCTGTGCAGCTCTCCTGAAGCATGATGTGACAACCTCTGTTATTTTTTTGAAGTTATATAATGATGACTGTTAAATCTACAGTTTAAAAGCATTCAAGGTATCACAATGGAATATTAAATTAAAGCTGGGGCGTGAAGCATTACTATGGTAATGCGATGCTTTTCCTATCAACCAACATTATATGTCCATCCTTGAAACTTGTTTTCTCCACAGCTAACGTAGAATCTCCCTCGTCCCCTCATTGCCTTGTCAGTTGCCTTAAACTCTAACCTAATGTATTTTTGTTATTATTCTCTCATCTTTTTCTAATTTTTTAAAAATGTCTAGCTGTCCCGTTCTCTGCAATGATTGGTTCTTGTCTCCAATTGCAATCAGCACGTCAGCACCTCACCACTTAGTTCTTGGCTCCATCTTAATCTACTTCAATCTGCCCTGCTAGTTGCCATTTTTGTTTTCTCAGCCCCTAATTACCCTACTTAACTACAGATGGATGCTGTAGAACTGGAGCAGAATTGCATGTACCAAAGACATCAGTTAATTTCTGCAAGGATGTTTAAAAGGAAGTGAATGCTACCACAAATAATAGACCTTGGTTAGCAGGTGATTGTGGGTATGGTGGATTCATGAAATCAAACACAACATGTTCGCATTCCCCTCCAAGCTCTTTCTCCATCTGTGCTCGAGTGGATTCCGTAGGTCTCGTGAGAGAAAAGAAAAGCTTCCCAGTGCAGAAAGTTGAGAACCGCAATTACATAAATGTTGATAGAATCCTATAATTTAAAGTGTATTCTTAGCACTTCAAATCAAACATCAATTTACAAATTGTTTGCCAAAATAATACAGTTCAGATTAAAATAGTCTATTTTTCAGTTGGTTCTAATAAATTCCCACTTATAAAAGAATACATGCAAGGCAAGACTTTGCTAAGTTTAAAAATAATTTTTTTTTTCTAGTACAAAGTACCCTAAGATTTATGCCTTTGGAGCTCATTGGAAAGGAAGCTGAGAAATAACTGCAATTCCAAGCAACTCAAACTCGAACCTTATACTTTAACAAATGTCTAGTTATGTGAAGTTAAACAGGAGCAAATAGGACCTGCAAGCAGAGTACTGCAAGTACAATTTTGTTTTCTTTTAAATTAGACCAAATTCGTTAAGAAGGTTACAAGGCTGTGAAAGCCAGCCTATATCTCGCCTCACACTGAAGTATAAGAGAAATATTAGTCAAGAAATACTCTATATGTGTATAATACCAATCATTTATGGGCCATTAGAGAAAAACAGAAATAAACTAAAATATTGCTTTATAAAAAACAAAATTCAATGATATAAATAAATTTTATTATATTGTGCTATTGATAGTAATTCACACCATGTATACTGTACAATACACTAGTCCTTTTAAGTCATTGTCCCTCTTTTTAGAGACCTAGAGACATCTGTATGCAGTTAGGATTGATTTAAATAATTTATAACTTGAAAGTAGGCGTAAAAATGAGAAAGCATAGAATTAGGAGTGAGAATCCCTAGTTTTCTGTCAAAGCTCTGAATGCCCCATAAACGCTTTTTCTAAAGCATTAGCATCATTTTACTTAGTTATAATAACGCAAACCAAATAGTGAACTTTCTTTCTATATTTATATTTATTTCAGTGAAGCAGATTGCCTTCTATGTGTTTCTTCAAGTACCAGAATACTTACAGTGGTTTAGGATCCAAGGAAGTTCATATGTTAGGTAGGCCACATAAAGGTCATGAAAATAGAAAAATATTAAATTATATCAATCATCTTTTCTGTCCTAATAGTTTGAGAGTAGAAATTTAAAAAAAAGAAATTTTGAAAATTCACAAACACATGGAAATTTAACAACTAATGCGCCCAGAAAGAGGAAGAAGAGAAACAATATGGCTATCTCAATAGATGCAAAAGGAACATGTGATAAAAGTCAATATCACTTCATGATAAAAGTTCTGAAGAAAGTAGGTATAAAGAAACATATCACAGTACAATAAGGGTGATACATAACAAACCCAAAGCTATTGAAAAGTGAGTAGCTTAAAGCTTTTTTGAATCAAGGCTGAAAACAGGAAAATCACTACAAGTTCAGTCTACATAGTGAGACCCTGTAGACCTTGCACTAAATACAAAAAATAAATAAATAAATAAATAAATAATTACTTGATATGCGTATACTATTTTATTTGCTCATTTAAAGAAACATAACCAAAACCATTTTTATTGAAGAACAAATAATCTTATATGAATTTTGCAATGAAAGATACACTTAAAAAAACACTGCAGATTAAACAGTGAATGAATAATAAAAATGAACAACGAATAATCTTGGAAGAAACCAGGGATCGTGAAGAGAAATGTGAACACCAGCCTTGGGACTATATCCTTACATCTATTAGGAAGCAAGCGAACAGGGAACAGGAGATCCTGGCAGAGCGAGTCCAGAATTCTCAAATACATTTATTTGGTCCTTTCTGCTATGAAGTCATTGCCGCCGCCGGAGTGCTGACCAGAAAGGCAGGTCCTATGAAGTCATGTCTCCCTGAGGGGCTCACAAGGGCTCTGCAGGACGATCTCCCTGGCGTTCCTGAAGTTCCCAAACCACTTCACAGACAGAGTCCATGTCTGAATGCCAGCACTAGACAAAACCCTCAACTCCTTCTGTTAGGAAATCCCTGGAGCCATGTTTGCCTCTTTCTTTACCCTTCTGACTTTATCTCACATACCTAAAAAATAAATTATGTGCATCATAGTGTTTACAATACCAGCAGCAAGGCATGGATTTTAATAACTTCATAGAAGGATGTAAACTTAAAAATTAATTTTCCTTTGAAGAATACCATTATTACAATTAAAACAATATTACTTACATATAACATTCCTTAAAGCAATGAAAGTAGTAAATTTGACAAATTATTTAACCTTTTAGTTAGTGTGCTGTCTTCATCAATTTATTTTTATTAAAGTTTTAAAAATAATAATTTTCTAATAGTTTAACTCATAGGAGTTCTAGTCATTCTTACAAGATTGGAGTTATTGTTATTGCATAAGGATTTTACAAATGCATGAACATTTAGTAATAGATTGCTTTATGTAGCAATTTCTCCCATAAAGCACCTCACCCATCAAGGACTATGAAATAATGTCACTTGTGAGAACTGAAAATAGAAATTTCAACATAAAAGTTGTATTCTGAGCAAAAGATATCTAACTATTTTCTGCCTGACTCATAACTTCTCGGCTCCAACACAGAGGACACTGGGATCTGGCAATCTTGACATCAGCATGCAACGTAGATTATCTTCAAAGTTTGACCGCTGGCCTGAGAGACCATTAAAACATTATGTACACAGGGGAGATTGTAATACTTGAAAAAACCATATGACAGTTTCATACATTTTAATGCTTTCCTTTGTATACACGTAGAGGCTCAATGTAGAAAGGGAATGCAGTCTTTGACAATTTTTTTAAGACTTCTGTTGCATTTATTCTTGCTTTTATTACCAAAGCATCTAATAAAGGCAAATAACTCTGGTTGTTGATCAAAGGTCTGTGATATAAAGTAAAAAATTCCTAGTGTCTTATATTTGTGATAAAATGTCAGTGCCTGTTTATAATTTATAAGAAATTATGATATCAAGGCCCATATTGCGCCTAAATGTAAGTTTTTAGTAAAAAGGCCACTACACCTTTGATAAAATCAGGGGAAGAGGGGAAGTTTAGGAAATAAGCAATGTAAGGGCTGGCGAGATAGCTCAGTGGACTAAGCAACTGCTTAAGCAAGCACAGAGAACGATGTTTGATCCCTGGCACCCCATGCTGTGCCAGCTGCACCCCCAGGCGTGCTGAGTCAGCGACCCAGTCCAGGTGTGGTGGTGTAAGCCTCTGGTCCCCAGTGCTGCGGAGCCTGAAAAGAAGAGGATCACAATGAGTCCAAGCTGCATAGCAAGACCCTATACTAAATAAATTTAAAAAAAAAAATAAGTAAGCAGTATGAAACTGTAACATTTCACTGCAATTCCTTATGTCCAAAGAGCTTCCTCTGGAAAGACTCACTGACTACAAATAGAACTATAACATCATGAAAAATAACAATCAGAATAGATTTTATTGCATCAAATATGCTCAGACCCCTGAACTCATAAAGATACTGCAATATTAATTATTCATTACTAGACTATGTTAGTGAACTAATGCATTAATTTGAAAACTAAAAACGAAGAGGTTATCAAAGATATATGTATCTCTACTGCCATCATGAAGAGGGACTTAACCAGATCTGTGCCTCCAAATGAAAGAATGCAGAACTGTTTGGGAAGTAGGTAAAAAAATAAGATCGTTAGAGCTGGGATGCAACGCTCTGTAAGGTGTTTTCAGTAGTCCACAATCCCTGTGTAATCTCCCGCACACATGCGTGTGCACGTGCATGCACGCACGCACACACACACACACACACACACACACACACACACACACTGTGCATTAATTTGATACAATGAAGAAAATCTAGCTAGTGTAAGATTTCAAAAGTCACACTACTCTGTCCTTTCTGTAACTTGCATTGTGGAGGTACTGTGCAGTGGCCGATGCATTGTGTTAATTTGGGAAGTTCAAAGCTTCTCCCAGTTGGCTCAACAATTCCACACCCTAGGGTGTGGCTCATCAGTTAAAGGATATAAAAGGAAACTGAGGAACGACGGAGCATCATGCCCTGTCTTCCTTGGAGGAGCGCTGGTCGTGGCCTTCAGCTTGGACGTCATCTTCAGGCTGCAAGCACAGACTCTTCAGCTTCCGCCTTGGATGCTTCAGCCTCCTGGCGTAGACCCATCAGCCCCCTGGTACGGATGCACACGGAGCACTGCAGTGAGCTGCGGACCTCGGACTGAGTCCTTCCGTCCCCAGCGCAGACGCCCTCTGCATGCCTTCCCATGATGATCGTAAGCCAGTTGCGCGATTCCTTGTACGTTGCGCACCTTGTGTTACATCTGTTCCTCTAATAAAACCCTGACTGGTACATGCCACTAAATTAAAAGAGGCTTAATATGTTCCATGGATCTTTTAGGCTTGTGCAGATTAGATGGCATGACGTAAGTGCTCTCCTGGAGTGCAGAGAGTGGCGCACAAAAGTTAGTCTTACCATGGAAGAAAAACACGCTCTTGACTATTTTTATCTTTTGAACCTATCAATGAGTAATGTTTAAAATATTAGTTAATTGGGAGATATACATTATCATATATATATATGTGTATATATATAATTTGTTTTTGTGTAAAATGCACTTATAGAATGTACTTGGAATGTTAACAAAAAGATAAATAGCATCCTGAATTTTGCAACAAAGAATGCCACCGTTCTTTGACCAATCAGAGGAGAAACAGGGAATGTAGAGCGTCTGACTTTTCCTGACTTGTTCATTATGACATTTACTAAAGCACTGTTTTCCATCTTGATACTCTACCAGTGTCATTTTCCATTTTGTTATGATATTCAACCTCCCATAAGCATAATCTTTCAGTATTACTCAGTGGTGACATTGGAATTTTTCTGTTGTTGTTGTTGTTAAAATTTTATTTACTTATTTCTAACCTACTCAAAATTGATTTTTGGAAGGATATTTCATTCTAGGAACAGCGTAAAGAAGAGGTGAGAACGGTCCCCAGATGCCCGCCTCTGCCACTGTCATCACCATGCCCAAGAGAAAGGCTGAAGGGGACGCTGAAGGCGACAAAGCCAAGGTGAAGGATGAACCGCAGAGAGCTCTGCAAGGCTGTCTGCGAACCCAGCTCCCCCAAAGCCGGAGCCCACACCTAAAGAGGCCCCCGCAAAGAAGGGAGAGGAGTCACCCAAAGGGAACAGCTGATGGCAGCACAGATGGGGACAGCCCTGCAGAAAACGGAGACGCCCAAGCAGCGGAGGCGCACACAGCTGCTGGCACGGGAGCTGCCAAGCCAACTGCGTGAATTGTTGATGACTGTGTACTTCCGATGACTGTGCGGCTTGAAATACTGCTCTTTGTTAAGTTTTATAAAAATGCAGAGCTTTGTTTTACTCCTCTTCAAGCTATATTGTCAGCACACAGAACACTTTGTTGTTGTTCTGAGGGGAAGAGACATGAATCTGTAGTACCTTGTCTGCCACGCTGGACTCATGTGAGGAAAACACCTTTCCCTGCTAGTTTTCCTCTAGGCTCCCAGGAGGAAGGATTCCCTGAGGTTGACACATGTGGCTACCTGGGCATAAATGCCTTGTGGTACGGGACAGCTCCAGTTAATTTTATGTCTTCCTTTCCTCTGCCATCAGCATCGGTGTAACTCCCTTAGGCCCAGAGACCCATTGGGACCTGATTCCCAAAAGTGATGCTAGCGGTGTGTCAGGCAATCTGGACTTGCTAGAGGCATGGAGATGGTGCCCCACAAGAGCAATGACTGCCTTTTCTAGACTTGGGGGTCTTCAGATTGACAATTCTGCCATTTTCAATTCCCGAAACTCAGTATCTGCTTGGGAAAGTTAAACAACATGCTAAGTAGGAAAGGTCAGCCCTCGCTCTACACTTTCCTTACTTCAGCCTCAAATGAAAACTTCACTGGATTTTAGTGTGGCATTCAGATTTTTGGTAGTCCTTCCAGGAAGGAGCGTGAAAGTTGCTGTATACTGTTAACTATTGTGTGCCCAGATCCTGCCTGAAATATCACAACTGAAGAAAAGTATCTTTAATAAAGCTGGATGGGCTAGATAGCACAATGGACTAAGTGTCTACTTTGCTGGGTTCAAACCCTGGTCCCTCATGCCATGCCAGCCTCGCCTGCAGGGCACACTAGTCAGTGACCAAGTTTGGGTATGGTGGCACATGCCTGTAATTACAGTACTGGGGAGGCTGGAAACAGGAGAATCACCACAAGTCCAAGATGTGTGGTGAGACACTGTACCAAATACATAAATGAAAAAAAAGCTGGACACAGATTGGCTTAGACAAAAAAGACTATTTCATTCTAGTTATAGCATCTGTAAAAATATTTTCCAGAAATATAAGGAAAAAAGCCATGAGAGACTATGGTTTAATTGCTAGAAAATAGTCCTCAGGATGACAAGTGTCCAGGGGGAATGTAGCCCATTAAAGTAGATTAGGGAAGCAGGGACTTTTAATTCTAAAACTTTATTGTGGTCAAGGCCATTGGAGAATTCTTTCAGAGGCTGGCTTCTGAAAAGCATATTACTGATTTGTGAAAATTCACATCTTAGTGGTTTCTGATGTGAAAACAGACTTTCCAAGTTTATGATTTAAAAAAGTTTTATTTAACTCTAATTATTAGAATCGACATGCCATGAGCAAGATCTTTCCTATAAAATGATAATAAATTGACAAAGTGGAAAGAAGGAAGGGAAAAAAAGGAAAGATATAGGAAGAGAAACGAAGCAAGAAGAGGAGAAAGCAACAGAAAAGAAGAGGGGAAGGAAGAAGAAAATTAACTAAGACATGTAACAACCGCCGTTCTGTAAATAGCCCGATTCTACTTCCTCTTTCCAAAAGCCCAACTCTACCATCTTCTTTAATAACTACTCATTACAGAGAAGTCCTTCCTATGGTCTTTGGTGACCTATTGGTGAAAATTTATCCTCAGTAATTTTGTATTTTATTTTATTTTGTATTTTAGGGAAAGGTATACAAGGTGGTCAGGATCTCACTACTAGATCAGACTGGTAGTGATCCACCTGTTTACACCCTCCCAAGAGCTGGGATTACAGGCGCGTGCCACCATTCCCAGGCTCAATTGCCATCGCAGTGCACCCTGGGGCAGAGCTGGTATGGCAGGCCCCAGGGGATTGAACCCCCTGACCCTGCACCTGCTTGCGGGCGCTTTAATCTGCTAAACTGTTTGGCCAGACCTTCGCTCAACAATTTGTTATTCCTCATGAACTGAGGCCCACAAGGTCATAAAAATAAATGAGAATAGATAAAGCACTTTATGCAATATATGCAAATGTTTAGAGAGAAGCAGAAATGTTATTCAAGTGCTCCAATTGCAATTTCTTTCTTTCTTTCTTTCTTTCTTTCTTTCTTTCTTTCTTTCTTTCTTTCTTT
>PVJA010045554.1:0-15575 GCA_004027025.1 Myocastor coypus
GTTTGTTTGTTTGTTTGTTTGTTTTTATGGCCGGCTCAGCCTGCCCTGAGGGCAGAGCTGGCACAGCATGTGGTGCTGGGGATCAAACCGCAGTCCCTGTAGCCACCCAAGCTTTCCTAAGCAGGCGCTTTAGACCACTGAGCCATCCTCCTGGGCCCCATTGCTGCCTTCTTCTGTGTTAAAATAAAATCAGAGTTTTTGTTTTTGTTTGGGGGATTCAGACAGGGTCTCACTATATAGTTTAAGCTGGGCTTGAACTCACTCTGTAACCTGGCTGGCCTCAAACTCACAGCAATCCTCCTGCTTCAGCCTCCCAAGTGCCAGGATTACAGGTGTGTACCACCACACCTAGTTTAAAATCAATATTTTTATATTGTACCATTTTAATTCTCCTGGGCTGTGTGTGTGTGTGTGTGTGTGTGTGTGTGTGTGTGTGCATGTGTGTGTATTTACTAGGAACTGAACCCAGAGCCTTAGCACTGAGCTATATAGACTCATACATTTTATTTTGAGACAGGGTCTTGCTAAAACACTAAGTTACCCAGCCTCCTAGGAATTTGCAATTCCTCCTGCCTTGGCCTCACCTCAAATAGGTAGATAGATAGATGGATAGATAGATAGATAGATAGATAGATAGATAGATAGATAGATAGATAGATAGACAGACAGAAATATAGATAGATATAGATATAGATATAGATATAGATATAGATATAGATAGTATTTGTTACAAGATCTCATTGTGCAGCTCAGACTTGTAGTGATCCTCCTATTTTCAGCCTCCTCAGCACTGGGATTACAGGTGTGCACCACCACCTTGGACTCAGTGGCTGGCTCAGCGCGCCTGGGGGCAG
This sequence comes from Myocastor coypus, assembly GCA_004027025.1. Taxonomy (NCBI): domain Eukaryota; kingdom Metazoa; phylum Chordata; class Mammalia; order Rodentia; family Myocastoridae; genus Myocastor; species Myocastor coypus. Next base: position 855 of record PVJA010045554.1, read on the forward strand.
GGCTGGCACACTATGTGGTATAGGGATCAAACCCTGGTCCCTGCACTTGCCTAAACGAATGCTTAGCCTGTTGGACTATCTCCCCAGCCCTTTAAACTATATTTTTTGAGAATTTTTTTTCAGTAATTTCCTTGCAAATTACAGTAACACAATTTCCCCCACCCTTTTGGTACTGAGGATTGAACTCATGGTCTTCACACTAAGAAACATCATACCTCCCACTTTTTTCAAATAGAATCTCACTAAATTGTCCAGACTGAGCTTGAATGTATTGTCCTCCTGCCTCAGCCTCGAATTATAGTCATGTGCCCACATGCCTAACATCACACCTAACTTATAACAACTGGCTTGCTAACTTCAATGTGATATACAACTTTTCTTAATTTCAACAGCATCGTGTAACTTTGCTGCTGCTCAGCTCCATTTCCTCTGCACCCCTCTGTACCATCATTGTTGTGTACACTGCATCTTATACATTGTGCCCCTACCAACTCACTTTTTGAACAGCTTTGAGATAACATTCACAGCCATACAGTTAAAACCATAATTCACTGGTTTTAATACATTCTCAAATTTGTATTAGTGAACTCTGTAAACTTTAAAACATTTTTATCACCTCAAAAGAAACTAAAACAAAAGCAGAAATCCCATTCCTTTAAATGGATCCTTTAACGCCTGTAATCCCAGCACTTGGGAGGCTGAGGCAGGAGGATTGGTGAGAGTTCGAGACCAGCCTGAGCTACAAAAGTGAGCTCAAGGCCAGCCTCAACTGCATAGCAAGAGCCTGTCTCAAAGAGACAAAAATAAATAAATAAATAAATAAATAAATAAAATGGATCCTTTTAACCAATCGTATCCAGACCTTAAGCAACTACCAATGTGTTTTCAGTCCCTACCACTTTGCCTGTACTGGACATCACATAACAATGGAGTCGTGTAATGTAAAAAATAGCCTTGTCAATGTTTTATCATGCATTAGAATTTCATTCTTTTTTCTTTCCTTAAAATATATTATCAAAGATAGCAGTTTAAGATTTTAAAAAATTTTAACTATGGTAAAATAAATTTAACCTAAAAGTTAGCATTTTAACCATTTGTACATGTACAGTTCAGTGCCATTAAACATATTTCATTGTTACACAATCACCACTATTTCCAGAAAGCTTTTCACCTTGAAAAACTGAAATTTTGGGCTGGGGAGATAGCTCCAAGGCACAAGTGCCTGCTGGGCAAGTGCAAGGTCGTGAGTTTGAACCCTGGTCCCACAAAAAAGAAAAAAAAAAGAAAAACTGAAATTTTATACTCATTAGCATTCAGTAAGCTGAGGCAGGAGGATCATTGCTAGTTGAGACTAACTTGGATTACACAGTGAGTCCAGGCTGGCTTGCACTACACACACACATACACACACACACACACACACACACACACACACACACACAGAGACACGCGCGCACCACAACAACTCCTCTTTCTCTCCCTGGCCCCAACCTTGGCAACCACTATTTTATTCAGTATCTCAATTTGACTACTCCAGGTATGTCATAGAAGTGTAATCATACACACTCTATTTGACTTTATATGACTGACTTATTTCACCTATAATAGCCATGTTGTAATGTGGGCCAGAATTTCCTGCCTTCTAAGGCTAATTTCCCACGGTATGGTTATAAATGCCATTTTACTTAATTTATTTCATCTGTGGAACCTGGGATGCCGTTGCCCCTTGACTGTGGTGAGTAATGTTGTAACCACAGAGAATAATGTTAGGAATGTGTGGATGCAGATAACCCTTGAGCCTCTGCTTTTAAGTATTTTTTAGGTATAAATCCAGAAGTAAAATTACTACCTCATGTGGTTATTCTATACTTAGTTTTCTTGTTTGTTTTGTTCTTTGAGACAGGGTTTTCTATACAGTTCAGACTGGCCTTGAATTCACTGTGTAGCCCCAACTGGCCTCAAACTTGCCGTGATCCTAATTTGGCACTTGGATGGTTGTCATATCAAAAACCCATAAGCAATCCTCAGTTGCCTGAGTGCTTAGTTTTTTTGAGAAATCATCATGTTGTCTTCTACATCAACTATACCATTCTACATCTACACAAACAGTGCACAAATGTGCAGTGTTTACCAACAATTTTTTTCTTGAAGATTAATTTCCTCCCTCTTTTTATGTATTTGGTATAGCGCCTCACTACGCAGTTTGGACTTGTAGTAATCCTCCTGTTTTTGTCCTCCCCATTGCTGGGATTACAGACATGCGCCACCATGACCGGACTTGGTAGCTGGTTCAGTGTGCACCAATGGCAAGGCTGGTGTGGTACGCGCGATGGGCAATCGAACCCTGGTCTCTGCACTTCCCAAAGCAGACACTCAGCCTGCTGAGCTATTTCACTGGCCCTTTTAAGGTTAATTTTGGATCATAGTTTTACAGATTGAATCTTATCTCCAAAGGAGAAACAGTGTAGTGAAAGAAAATGAAAACAATAGGTAACTGCTGTATGAGAGCCAGGAAGGACAGCATGAGCATAAAAGGGCCTCTGCCTCATTTTACCGCACATAGCAGAAGGTATCGTACTAACATCTCTCAAGCCAAAGTGTTACTAGCTTTTGGGTTTTGGTGAGATTCTTTCCAGTCTCCTAGTATCCTGAACCAAGATCTAGACAAGACACATAGAAAAAGTAGTGGGGATGGATATACATTTATTGAAGATAGAAAAAGTATCCTCTGCAGAGTGTTCTGGGAGGCTGAGGTAAGAGGATTCAAGTCCCAGCCCAGCTGGGTGACCTACAGAGAAAGTCTCGATTTAGAGAAGGAGAGTTGGCCCTAGCACTTGAGGGTGGCCACAGGTGTCCATGTTGATTTGGGCTCCAGCACCGAAATGAGCTAACACTGACTTACAAACACCAGCCCAGGAGTGTTAGTAGCTCCTATTTCAGAGTGAAATTTTCTTCTCCCTTTTCCTTACCCAACCTTTGTAAGATCTTTATTTCCAATTTCTAGTATTTCCATTTCTAGCATTAAATGTTGCTGTGCTTGCAATACTTAGGATGGGGAGTTTTCCCATCCATATAACACCTCAAGTCTGAAAGAAAGTAATCAAAGGTTGTCATTTATAAACCCTGAGAATGGCTGACGAAACTGGAGATAGCTCCGTGGCACAAGTGCCTGCCTGGCAAGTGCAAGGTCATGTGTTCGAATCTTGATCCCGCAAAAAGAAAAAAAAAGAAATGTCGAGAACAGCTGACGAGCAAGTCCAAATGGTCCCAGCTCATCTGCTTGGCACACTCCTTGGGTCAGGCGGTCCATCTTTCCACCCCCAGCCCACATCCTATCTGAACTCCTACAACCACCATCTCTGCTGCATTGACTGAGTCCCTGAAAATTTGCTGTGCCATCTTTGCTGTGACTCCTGTAGCAACCATCTTTCCCTTCTGCAAGCCCCACAATCCTGGAATCCCCACCACCACCAGGGGGGAGGTGGCCTGGGCAATTAACCCAGGACTCCCTGCTGGCCCTAGGCCATGCTTGCAGAATATAGCTGTGGCAGAGGTGCATAGGCAGAAAATGAGCTGCTTGGCAAGTCCTGGGTTCCACAGCGTCTCTAGAAGTCAAGACTGTGCAAATGTGTACAGAACAGGAATGGAGAGGTGGGCTGAGGTCTATCCCGGCGAGGACCAGGCCCAGAGACAACAGGAAGACAGGAGAAGAGGGCAGGGAGCTTTAATGAGCCAGAGTGCCTGCACCTCAACAGTATTCCTCCCTCCCCACTCTTGCTCTTTAGTTCAGAACAGGTCCAGCCTGTCCAAGGCCCTGGCTCTCTTCAGCAGGGCTGGTCAATCCTTCTGTCCCCTCAGCCGCTCCAGCCGCCTCCGAAGATCTGGGGGCACTTTGGCCCCTGCTGCCAGCAGCTCTCTCAGTCTCTGTTTGGGAGTCTTGGTGAGAAGGAAATTGCAGGGGGTTGGGCCCTCTTCAAAGGTGACACGGCAACTCCGTGTTACTGAGTGGTACCCTTCAGCACTGGCAGTGACCATGTAGTCCCCTGGGGTCAGCAGCCGCCAGTAATCCCCACCCCATGCTGAGGAGAAAGAAAGGCAAAGTCAGTACCAGGTCGTCCCACTTTAGGCCGAAAGCCCTCAGATTCTTCCCCACCTCTCCCTCCTCACACACCTGTGGTAACATCATGGTTAATCCCATCCACAGCAATGACAGCATCTGCAATCCCCTCCTCTGTGTCCTTGTCCCGCACAACTCCTGCAATGCTCATGCGTACCTGTGTGGGAAAATTACCAGAAACCTTTTCCCTCTGCTTGAGAACTTCAGCTAACGTTCTGGTTATGTTCCCCGAAACTGTTAAAGCAGTATGTCTACTGTTTCTTCTAGGTGACAAAGCTGCCAAAACCCTCCTTTGACTGATAAATTTAATCTGGACTAGCAGGGAGATTTTCTTCAAGTGCTATGACAACTGTCATTGATTTTCTTCTTTCTTTCGTATTTATTTATTGTTGTACTGGGGATTGAACTCAGAACCTGAGCTATCTCCCCGGCCTGTCACTGATTTTTTCTTTTCTTTTTAACGTTTGTTTGTTTGTTTATGTTATGGTCAGCTCAGCCTGCCCTGGGGGTGGGGCTGAGGCAGCACGCAGTGCTGGGAATTGAACCGTGGTCCCTGTGTTTGCCTAAGTTTGCCTAAGCAGGTGCTTTAGATCGCTGAGCTGTCTTGCTGGCCCTGTCATTGATTTTTCTTCATTTTAAATTTTATTTTATTTTTCTTAAACCTCATTTATTTATCTGTGTTATGGCCAACTCAGCCCGCTCTAGGGTGGGGTGACACAGCATGTGATGCCAGGGATTGAGCAGCAGTCCCAGTGCTTGCCTGAACTTTCCTAGGCAGGTGCTTTAGATCGCTGAGCCATTTCTCTGGCCCCTGATTTTTCTATAAAATCAGTTTTGTTTTGTTTTTTTTTAATGTACTGAACACTGAACCCAGGGAGTTCTGAGCTACATCCACACCCATGTTTTATTTTCCTTTACTGTTTACTTATTTGTAACAGGGCCTCAGTTGCCTGGCTGGCCTTGAGCTCTGATCTTTTTCTCTCAGCCTGAGTAGCATGAACAACCATACCTGGCATTTTTCCTTTTCTTGGCACTGGGCTGAACCCAGGCCCTTACGTACATATGGTACATAATGCTCTGCAACTGAGCTATCTTCTTAAAGAAAGTTATTCTTATGGACTTGTACCAGCAACAAGAGTTCCTATGGAACACAAGAGCTCTGTGCTGGAGCAGTTCCTACTTGTGTCTAACGCCTTTTCTGAGACAAACTTTCCTAAGAATAGATCTGATACAACTCCAGGGACCACTCCTAGGCTCCCTGGTGTGTACCACTGGCTAACAGGTGACAACCCTGCTGGCAAGCTGCATTTCTAGTTTGCCAGGATATTCTCAGATCCTCCCAGGAGGATATTCTGATGCCAGATATGATTGTAGCATCTTAGGAACCTGATGCCAGCTGGGTCAGTGAATAACTCTAGGTGGCAGCAGGCTGGACCAGGAGTGACTTGAGGAGGCTGGGGGAACTGGAGCAGACCTGTTCCAGGTATAGAAGGAGGGCATCTTTGTTGTTCTCCCACTCCTGGGGCAGCTCACGCTCATGAGGGAACTTGTCACAGGACAGCTCCACAGTGACCTCAAAGCAGTTGGTGTGTAGATAACTGAAGTCATTCATGCCTGGGGGGATACCAGAGCTCCAGAAGGCAGGTTGGGAGTCCTGCCCTGCTGGAGCCATGCCCTGGGAGACACTTAGGGGTGGGAATTGCTCCAAGCACTGCATGGAACAGCAGACTGCCTAACAGGGTGGTTTACAGGGACAAGGCCAATCACACCCCAGGACGTACTCCCAGGGACTGTGTGCCAGTCAGCCCCATTGATGATATTGCCATGCAAGGAGAAGTCCTGGCTGTGACAGGGCCGGCGATCTGTGTCCTGCATCACCCGATTAGTGCTAGCGTAGACAGTGCTGAGCCACCGAAAGACAGCGTCATCTGGTGTAGGCGTGAGCTCACGGGCAGCCCATGGAGTCCGGGTCATGTCATATGGATAGGACACTACCAGCTCACCCCCGTGAAGGTTGGCACTCAGCACAAAGGGGATCCGCTTCATCCAGTTGATCACTGCCCATGTTTCAGGAGCCACCTGGACAGGGAAGGGTCAGCAGGGGTGGGCCACAACGACCAGTGTTCCCTAGGTGGCTCTCCACCATTGTCCCTAGGAACTCACAGTTGCATTGGGCAGAATGTAGTAACTAGGCAGTGGCAAATGATGGTTGGGGACAGTATGTGGCACTAGCCCATCATCCTCTGCATCCCACAGCAGTGTGTTGAGGTCAGCAAAGTTGTGGTTAAGGTCAATGCTCTGGTGGGTCCAGCGGCCCTCTGCCCAGCCCACCAGCTCCGAGCCCTGCCAGGAAAAGTCTCTTCAAATCAAGCAGCTCTAGACATCAGGGCAGAAGGGGCAAGGTATCCCTCATGCCAAGTACCTACCCGGCGGAAGGCAACCTCATAGCCATCAGGGTTCATGGAGGGTAACAGGTGGATGCGCATTTCCCTGAGCAGCCGGGTCACTCGCAGGTCCCCTCGCAGGTACTCCCGGCACAAGAACTGCATCAGGAGCAGAACCAACTCTCGCCCCAGGGCCTCATTGCCGTGCATGCCAGCCACATAACGTACCTCAGGCTCCCCTGGAAACACACAGTGTCCTCCACTGGCTCTCACCTACGGCCTGCCCAGTGCCCACCTCCCTCCATGCGAGCTGCCAGTACCAAGCTCATGCTCTCCAGGATGGTCTGACATTTCCATCACATAGAGCTTCAGGCCCTGGTAGCTCTTCCCAATGCTGTAGATTCGGGTGATGTTGGGGCACTGCTCATTCACCTGCTTCATCAGCTGGGGAAGGGAGGAGCATGAGGATCACACCCAGGGGTCAGGGCATGCGGGGTTATGGAAGGACTCAGAATGAATGTGAGTGGTGACTCACAGGGGTAGGGATCATGGCCTCGTCCAAGAGGGCAGCAGCAAGTCCAGAAGGAAGCAGTGGAACAAGGGAAGTGCATGGCAAGGGCAACCGAGGCAGAGCTTAGGCGTCAACAGGAGAGAAGACAGGAGACAGAAGCAGGGGGCATCTGTAAAGTCACAGCTGCTTGTTCTCTCTTTCCTGAGTCATAGGGGTTATATCTGACCTTCCTCATGTCCTTGTAATTGTGATGCCGGAAGTCCAGAGGGTCAGAGGATTCCAGTGTGTGGGCCTCAGGGAACAAGTCATTAGTATCTAGAGGAGAGGGAATTCACAGGAGAGGGTTGAGTGCACAGTGGAGGATGTATTGCACATCCTGACTCTGCCCATTCAGCCTTTGCCCACTGCCTACCTGAGACCGGGCAGCCCAGGATCTCTGCTCGCAGGCAAGAGGAGCCTCCCTTTAGCCAGGACTGGGGCAGCAGCCGAATGAAGCGGGCCACCTGGGGCTCTGGCAGGAGGTTCAGCACTGGGGTTTCTGGGTCAGAATTGGCAGGAAATACCTGGGGGTATCAAGTTCTTTGCTGAAGCTACTTGAGGCCCAGCCTGGCTCTGGATCCAGGGGAGGAACCCATGGACCTGTACACTGCATGAAACACAGGCTCCTTGTCCACAGCCTCTGCCCATGGGCAGCCCTAGGCAGCTATGTTGGCTTGGGTATACCTCATTAGACCAACTTGGCCATGAGACTCAGGAAAAGCCTATCCTAAAACTGGCCAGGACCCATATTGTAGGTTGGTGTTAGGAGTTCTGAGGTGGAGAAGCCAAAGCCATAAAAAACCCAAGGCAGAGGTCGATGGCCAGAAGGAGTATTTCAGAGGCAGGATGCACCCCATATTCAAGTTTTCTTATCCTTAGAGAAACCCCAGCTAGACTAAACACCCTAGTGCCCAACTTCAAGCATACAGGGGCCCAGCCACAAAGGGACCACAGAGGGACTCACTGCGTCCATCCCACTGCTGTGATTCTGACTCCCCCACCAGGTCTGACTGTTGTTGCTGAACTGGACCTTATATGATGTGACCCAGTCATACCTAGCAGGAAAGGTGAGTGCATCAGTGCCCCCCCCTACCACCTTGAGTCCCACTGTAGCCCTCCCATTTCCACCTACAACTTCTGGCCAAGGTCTTGCTTGCCTTACCTCCAGATAGAGTTCCTGCCCTGTGTGACAATGCCCGAGAAACGGATGGGTTTCTTAGCATCCACCTGAAGCCATGGCTCCGTGTCCTGCTGCTCAGCACACCAGGCCCCATCGTACAGATCACCATCCTCCAGGCCTGACTGTGAGCACAAGGCACAGCAATTAGGCCCAGGCAGACAGTGAGTAGTAGCCAGGACAGGGGCCAGGGGAGAAGGTCCCGGGGGCTCCTCTGCTACCCCCTTTAGGGCCAGAATTGGCTACCTGGATATTGAGCCGTCCTCGGTGTGGTCCTAAACCAAAGGACTGGCTGCTGGAAGCCTCGAGCTGGCTATCTGAAACTTGGAGGGACTCCAAGCCCAAAGGCGGACAGCCTGTGGTAGGGGCGAAGCAGTGAGACAGGACCAGAGAAAGAGTAGTCTGAGCAGATGAGAAGTTGAGCCTGAGCTTGTCTGAATGCTAGGCAGATAAGGAGCATGCCTAAAACCAGGAGGGCAAGACCTTCACCGCTACATGCCCCAGGAGCCGCAAGCATAGGCAGGATCCTACAAGGGGAGTACCTGGTTGCTGTTTCTCAAGGAGGCTGAGGGTCCCTGGGGCGCTGGTGGTCACCAAAGGCTTAGAAGTCACTGGGGAACTGGAACTAATTAGTTTCTTCCGCTTCTTCAAAATGACTTTTTTCTTCCGGGTGACTCGAATCCAGGCGCGCTGTTTTGAGGTTCCTAGGGTCCAGCAAGGGACAGCCCCGAAAGAGTGTGACATGACATGAAACCCAGGGTGGAGGCCACAGTTTGGACTGAGCCTGCCTATCCCACCTCTTCCTTGGCACCTCACATTAATGGCCAGCCACACCTCAGACCCTTGGACCCAGTGGACACCCATATCCAACCTCCAGAAACTGGCAATTCCCTCCCCTGTCACCCACCATCTGACTGTACCTCTTGCAAAGAGCCTCACTGAGCTCCAGACTAAAGCTCATGCCCAGATCCCCTGTGCTGAGCTGAGGTTTCCCGTCCTCAAATCCATTTTGGCCTGGAGGCTTCCAGAGCTGCCTGGCTCACTCATCCTCCCACACAGCCTTGCACAAGCCAGTGTGGCCAGATCCTGTTGCATGCGTGCTCCAGAGCACAGTGCACACTGGGGTCTGGTGCCCCTGCATTTTTGCACATACTGTTCCCCTCCTGGCTCCGTTGTCTGGTCCTGACTCAGTCACTCTTCAAAATCCAGATCCACCCATCTCCCTTGAAGCCCCTGACTGCCTCCCCTTGGCTTTCTCAGGCAGCCTCCATCTCTTCCCTCCAAGAACCCTGTTCTTCCTGGCTGCATCCTCAGCAAAGAGCTCTGCCTTTCTCCCATCCTTACCCTGAGAGTCTCTATACATGCTTGCTCTGTGCCCCTTCCTGAGTGTCTCTGTGCCGCTTTCTCCCCTCCTCAGGCTCTGGCCTGTTTCTTCATCTGTGAAAAGGAAAGGTTTGGGGCTTGAGGAACCTGCATCCCTCTGGCACCTGTCCAGGGACTAATGACTGTATCCAGCCGGACCGGGGCTGCTGAGTCAGCAATTACTGAGCAGCCAGGAGCTCTTGTGTGTGCATGTGAATGTGCGCCTGTGCATCCGTGTGTGTGAGCCTGTGTCTGTATGTGTGCCTGTGTGTGTCCGTGTCTGTTTGTGCCCATGTGTGTGCGCCTGTGTTGCCTCTGTGTCTGCATGTGTGCCTACGTATGCGCGTCTGCATGTGTGCCTACGTATGCACGCCTGTGTCCATGTCTCTGTGTATGTGCCCATGTGTGCGCGCCCGTGTGTGTGTGTGTCCGTGTCTCCGTGTGTGCCCGTCTGTGTGCTGCGGAGCGGGCGACGGCACGGTTAGGGGGAGCTCACCGTTCGCCTTCGCAGGCTGCAGTGCAGGGCCAGTACGCGGGGCCAGGGTGGAGCCCAGGGCTGCCGTGGTCGCTGGCCGCGCCGGGTCCAGTTCCCAGGTGCTAGGAGCCCCCAGACCGAGGCCGATGGCGGGCGCGAGAGCGGCCAGGGTGAGCAGCGGCGCCCACATGGCGAGCACCAGAGAGCGCGGGTCGCTGGGTGGGTTTATGCTTCCTGCAGCTGCTCCGGGGCCCCCCGCCCCTTCCTGTCCGCCCCCGCCCCTGCCTCCGCCCCCGCCCCCTGCAGTTCCAGCCCGCCCACGGCCCGCTCCAGTTTCGGACCTCCGAGCCCGGGTAGGGATGCTTGGGCCCTTACATACCGAAGGGCGACGTCCTGACCCCATGGTGTAGGCAGTGCTAGTATCCAGCCCCTTCCTCTCCCGCGCCAGCCTCGCTCCCTAGCCGTCCTTTACAGCAGCGAGGCGCCGTCCCCCAGCAAGCACTTACTTGGTACCATACACGGTGCCAACTTTACACAGGGTCTTTCGACCAAACTTTGTTTTACAATCTGGTAAACTGAGGCGCGGAGCAGCTTATTGATTTGGCCGCTGTAGAAAAGCTGAGAACTTTGGGGGAGAAAACTATAATCCAAGGAGTAAATCCACCCAGAGCCGGAAGCTCCCTACTAGGGGTGAATGAGACAAAAGAAAGAAAGGAGGGGGAAACTGAGGCTGCGGAGAGGGCGCGGTGCGGGAGTGGAATCCTTGGAAAAGGAAGAAATTCCTGGGAAAGAACACAGGGGGCCCAGGCGGAGGTGGCGCTTCCCATCACCACCCCACACCCACCCCAGTCCCGCCTCTCCTCTCCTTTCTCCCCCTCCCTACTCCTTTGCTAGCCTAGCTGCCACGTTCCGGACTTACATAACCCAAGAAGAAACAGCCAGAGCAGATACTCAGCGGGCCCGAGCAGGGATGGAGGGACCGAGGCTTGCGCAGGCCCTGCCCTCCTCCCTCTATCCTATTCCTTTTCCGCACCCCTCCAACCAGGATCTGCAGCCTTGGGTCTCTTTGTTCACCCCAACGCTGGGCGTTACAGAGCACAAGATCTTTCCTATCGTCCATCCTGGGCACCCTTTGAATTTTGAACGCCAGAGTGGCCTTTCATAAAGAAAATAAAAACACAACTTTGCGCAGTGCCTCTTTTGGCCAGTGCTTCACCTTTGTTGCCGTCCCTACCAGAAGCAATGTCCAGGAGTACAAGGGAGGCTTCTGGAGTTTCCAAGTCCTTGAGCATTTGGGATCAGGGCCATTATCTATATAAACACTTTGTTTTGTAGAATCACTCTTGTCTGCATCATTATGGTGGTCCATGGAAAGAAATACTATAGTGTGCTCCTGAAACCGAGACTTATCCCTGGTATTGAGGACCCTACAAGCCTGAGTCCAGGAGACCTCTGGTCCAACCAGTGTGCACATGAGCCAGAGATCTAGAAAGGCCCTAGAAGTGACTAACCAGAGAAGGTTGTAGAGGGACCAGGTCTCTACCTAGACAGCACCACCAGGCCCAGAGCACAGGGAGCCTTGGGCAAATGGTAGAGGGAGAGGCAGGAATGTCAGGCTGAGCTTCCCTGCTTCCCAAGGTGGGAAGCCAGGTCCAAACAGGTACCCAGGATTGCCTAGCTTCCACCAATGTCCAGTCACCACATCCACTTCCCTGTCTCTGGTTTCCAACTTCAAGTTTCCCTGAGAATGTGAATTGAAGGCACAAATGACAGGCTGTCCCCTGACTTCCACCCTTCACACCAAGTCCTACCTCATACAACAGCCACATGGAGTCAGTTCCTCCTGGTTAGGTCCCAGCAGGCTCAGCTGTACCAAGTTCCTTTCACCCACACTTTTCTACCCATTCAGCCCAGCGATTTCCCCTGGCACCTCTCCTTGCAGTCACACTCATACTCAAGCTGTTCCCCTAGTGTGCAGCCCTCTGCTATTTGGGATGCAAAAGACCCTTTCCCTTGTCCTTGTGGCTGCTGCGAGTCTGTTCACCAGTTTGCTCTCCCTCTGCAGAGTCCTCCTTTTCCAACTTTAGTAAATGCACATCCTGCTATCTTTTCTGTGTGTCTTGCCCAGTTCTTTGTTCAGGACACCACCAACCTGGAAAGAATTCGCCTGGACATGCTATCCTATAACAGTTGTGTTGCTGGATCTTTGCAGTAGTAGTTCACCAAGTCTGCATTTTTATCATTTAGATTATTTCAATGCCAAATGTTCCCAAAGCCTATCTGTGAACACTCTAAATTCTACCCTCTTGAGCCAGGTGTGGTGGCTCATGCCTGTAATCCCAGCACTTGGGAGGCTGAGGCAGGAGGATCGATGTGAGTTGGAGACCATCCTGGGCTACCAAAGTGAGCTCAAGGCCAGCCTGAACTGCACATCAAGACTCTATCGCAAAAAGACAAAAATAAATAAATAAATAAATTCTACCTTCTTGATTATATGGTCTCTTACCTTTCATTATTATTCTCAAAACAGCACTGAGATTGCCTTATTTTAACTGTTATGTTTATTTGTCTGAGATGCCTGGCCACCAACAGCAGCAGGAGGAGGAGGAAGCCAGGACACCTCTTGAAGAGCCTTTGCACCCAGGTGGTAATACCTGTACCTTGGGACTATATATAGCAGCTCCTGGTCATTGGTCAGCACTTTAAAAAATGTGTTATATATTCATGGCTGAAGGGAGCAAGCAGGCCTTCAAGAAGCTGATCCTCCCAAGAAATGCCAGGTTTTGAAAAGGAATATTATGAACCATGAACTAAAAAGATCCACCCTTGCAGGCCATCTTGGGCCAGATAGTGAGTTCTAGGCCAGCCCAAACTGCACAGTGAAACCCTATCTCAATCAATCAATGAAAAGACCTACTCCCAAAGAGACTGGTGTAACTGGCTCTATCCTGCCAGTCCCTTATGATTTAGATCTGTGTGATGCTGGTAACACTACATGTCCCTTGTGCCCAATCTAACCCTTTTTCACCACTCTGAACCCCTGGCCTTGCCCTGTTGCAATTCTTAGGTCCTCTTTGTTCTTCTCTGCTCCCCAAGAGCCACTCACCACCTTCTCACCTTTCTACACTCCCAGTTCTCCTGATGCCTCTGTTCCTTGCCACTGCCTACCTGGGGAAGCCTGAGAACAGGTTTTGGAGGTGGTGTCTTCAGGGATACAGTGGTAGTTTTATACCCAGTACCCACATCTTCATCTCCAGAAGCTGGGTGAAAGAGCTTTCATGGTGTCATTGTATGTGTTGCAGAGCACAGCTAAAGAGGTCTAGGCAGGGCACTCCCTTGGCAGAGAAGTTAGTTTAAGAAATGGGCTTGGCATCTCCTGCTGCCTCCCTGGTATGGTTATATTGCTGAGGGTAAGGAGGATGATGACTTTGGTGCCACCCAGATTTAATGTCATATCACGCTTACACTTAATTTTACCTGGATATCCTTGGACAGTAGTTTTGCTTCTCAAAGACTCAGTTTCCTATTCTGAAAAACTGGAACTATATCTTTTTCATTCTAGGGTTGCATATCAAGTAAGATAACATATGGTTTCAGGCATCTCTTAGATTAATCAGATGAATTAAAGGTAAGGTAAACAGTTTACAACACTCCTTTTCCTCCCACATATTTAGGTAAGTTAAAACATATCAAGGAAAAGAAAAAAGCTATGTGTCTGACTACACAAACAAGAAAGGGGTAGATCCACTGTCTAGCTCAGTGAGACTAACTAATAGTGCAGGGACTGGGATTCGATCCCAGGTACCACATGCTGTGCTGGCCCCACCCCTGAGTGCCTCCTGTCTCCTGTCCTTGCTGCTAAGGCAAAGCTTATTCCCTACCAGCTATTCATTCCTCTTTGGATATAGACAAGCACTGATGAACACACACACACCTTCCCCTCACCACTATTCCACTATTGCCTCTTTTGTACACATCAAAGTCTCAGTTTCCCTTCCCAAATTATAACCAAGGACTAGCAGCATTGGTATTTCCTGAGACCCTGTTAGAAATCCAGAATCTTTTCATCAGAATTTGCATTTTAGTGCTGGGTGTGGTGGCGTACGCCTGTAGTCCCAGCACTTGGGAGGCTGAGGCAGGAGGATCAGTGTGAGTTCGAGACCAGCCTGGGCTACAAAAGTGAGCTCAATGCCAGCCTGAGCTGCATAGCAAGATCCTGTCTCAAAAAGACAAAAAAGAAAAAAACAAAAGAATCTGCATTTTAACAATATTCCAGAGGATTCAATCCCAAGAGATTACTATGTATACTAAAGACTGAGAAGTACTACATAGAGGCTTACAGCACATCCATAAAAAATGCATGAGATTCACAATTCCCTGAAATTAATGGTGCTTGATGCTTTCCCTGTAATTTTTATCTTAAGCCACATAAGAATATATATCCACATAATGATAAGATATTTTTTTTTGGTGCTTTAAACAATTTATTTAACTGAAATGGACTTACATTTGTTTAAGTGACTTCCATTTATTTGGATACATCTTTTCCCAATGGAGATTTACAAGATCTTCAAGCCAATATAAATATTTTATAAATATTTGGGTATATACCTGCACAATACCTCAGCAATACTTTTCAGCAAGAAAACACTGAAG
>PVJA010045555.1:0-15583 GCA_004027025.1 Myocastor coypus
CAGTTTCTGTCAGAAGCAGAATAAGAGATAATTTCTGAGTGCAACTAGTCTATTTTAGTGTTGATGCAGAAACTCCTCTTAGGAGAATACAAAGTGGATGCAGGTCTTGGGAGGAAAATCAAATGCTGTCCCACAACTTACCCCTGTAGATGACCAAAGATCAGAGCCAAGAGGGATGGCCAAGGTATCCAAGCCAAGATAGCAGGACAGTTTTCAGTAACTCATGTGGGTGCCATGGTTTAATTCAATTGCCTGAAATAACAATGAATTCCCTTCAATTACCAGAGAAAGATCTTAGTACATAGATTTCTGTCTCCTGGAATTCCATGTAGGTGAAGACCAGTAAGCCTCTGCTCTGCTGAGGTAGAGCTCAGTAGCAGAGTGGGCACTCTGTGTGCGCAAAGTCGTGGCTCAGTTCCCACCACCACACTAATAAAGGTGCATTCAGGTACTATCTCTGAGAGCGAATCTATGACCCGGGGGAAATTTACTGAAACTTTTGTCTATGAATAAGAATAAATTTGGGCCAGAGAAAAAAGAAGTAGCATAGGAAAGAAATTTACAGATAAATGTCAATATTGCTGATAATGTTAAATGAAGCATATTGATAGACTCAAACATTTAACATATTAAATTATCATAAATTAATGATGCTTCATGCATGTATATGCTAATATTAGATTGGTCCTCCTGAAAGACACAAAAGTAGATTGTAGGTGTACATTGTGACATGTCACCAAACTCAAAATATATCTACAGAATTAATTAAAATATAATGGGAGAAGGGGCTGGGGAGATAGCTCCATGGCACAAGTGCCTGCCTGGCAAGCACAAGGTTGTGAGTTCTAGCCCTGATCCTGCCAAACAAACAAACAAACAAACAAACAAATAAATAAATAAATATAATGGGAGGAAAACAATGTAATATGTTCCCTAAAATTTTCCATTATTCAGAAAATGGGCATATCAGCATTTCATGCATTTATATTATTTTTCAGGATAAGGATAGAAAATATGAAATACAGTAGATGACACATTTGATTTCAGCTCCACTATAAAACTCAAATGAAGAGAAGGTTTATGGGAAATCTGCAGATCTGGTATTGACCTTTGCTGAAACTATGGGCTGCGCCCTTCATTTCTCAGAGCTTTCTGGACAGACAGGGAGTCATCGGGCTGAGACAGAACCGTCTGCCTGCAAGCTCAGCAGACATCAGAGTTCAATTACTTAAACCGGTGGTGTCTGTCCGGTGTGTTATGCGGCAGGAAATTGCCGAGAGAGAATCTACGATGACCTAGGAGACATTTTACTGAAACTTTTATCTACGAACAGGAATAAATGTGGGACAGAGAAAAGAGAAGCAGCATAGGAAAAAAAAGACTTACAAATGAATGTCAATATCGCTAATAACATTCAATCAAGCATATTGAGATACAGTTTGAACACTTAAGAAGAACACAATATTATTTCATAAATATACCTTCGTTCTCCATATTGGCTATCAAACACATGGATTTAGAAAGCAGTTATTCACATAAACAGCATCATTAGAATATATTCCATGACGAAGGAAGTGTGCTTTGAAATTGCTTCTGAAATCACTTCTGCTCCTCCTTCTTTGATGTACATTAATAGCCTCTGAGAATGCATTTCCCTCTGATATTAGAGACTGTTCATTTAAAATAAAAATGAACATAGTAAGAAGGGACACAGATGAAGTAGCTTTGGGCAAAGAAAACTATTTCTCTGAGGACAGTAAACATCCTCAGGATGCTGTGATCTCGACACATAAGTGAACTAAATTACATACATCTTAGCAAACTGGTGGCAAATATCTGAGAAATTTCAAAATGCAAATATATTTCAAAAAGAAAAAAAGGAGAAAGAAAAATAATGAAGGAAAGAAATTTCAAGTTAACTGGATTCATAAAATGGTTTGGATGTTCAATGATAATTTAATTCACCTTAGTATTCGACTTCATAGTTTGCATTTTTTTTTTTTTTTTTTTTTTTTTTTTTTTTTTTTGTAAAACCATCTTAAGGATCGAGGATGTTTTTCTATAATGCTAGAAACAACTCTCTGGAAAATAAATCAGGAATAATTCAAAGATTTTTTATTAAATTTGCACATAGCTATACAAATTTTGTATACTAACTCACAAATATCTTAGTTTGGGGAAGGCTCAATGAACACTAAAGAATTGATATTTATCTTTGGATGGTTTGAGATCTAATATTATCCCTTTCCCCATAGCTACCCACTGTAGTGGGGTAGTGGGGTTAGGCAGGTCACGGTGGAATTTATGTTTTATAATTGCTAAAACTTGGAGAGTGTATAACAGATATACTAACTCTCTCTCTCTCACACACACACAGAGTGAGAACAGTGCTATCTCAACAACACCTACACAATGATAGCAGATGACAGTTCATGAAATTTTATTCAATGTCTTCTTTCCTCCACAGTCTTCATAGTCCTTGAAAAGAGACTACTCTCTTTATGCTTCCCCATCATGTCTAATATGGAAGCACAAAGAGAAACATTAAGTTTACATCATGCACTGATAAATTCGTAACATATGATGATCTCTAAAGCATCGTAATTTATATTTCCTGGGACTAATCATAACACTATTGAGGTCAATTGCACTTCAAAGATATTTTAAAGAATTCGAAGAGATGTCTTTCCTCGTTTTTACTTTAAATGTCTATCACTTTTTTATTTGAAATCTGTGCAGCTTCAATGTCCATGCAAATAGCTCTCCTACATTACTTACATTTAAAATCAGTGCTTGTTTGGACCCCTGTAAGGATAGTAATATGTGTGGCGCGATGGTTTCTTGAAGATTCATTATAATTCTGGACATCTGTTAAAATAGGAAACGGATTCTTTGTCACCATATAGAAAAATAAATTCTGCGCAAAGTTTGAAGTTACTCAGAGAAAATTGTATGCACATTACAATTATTGAGCTTTATGAAACAAGAGTGCCACTAGAAGTTCAAGTTTATTTGTTTTATTTCTTCCAGTATAAACCTGTCCATTTTTAGGAAAATCATTCACAGCTCATGATGTAATTTTGTTCTTTAATCTCTGTAAAATGTTGCAGTATATCTCTGCTTAAGGTGAGCTGCGCACAGCAGCTGCCATAGGGAATGTACAATGTATGAAGGGAAAAACTGTAATGTAAGTCTGGGGCATCCCAGAGTTCTCTGTAAGGAGATCAAGGTTGGCGTTAGTAATTATAGACCCCGTTAATAACATGCACCCTTCATAGGATGTAAAGGAAGTGACGTCATACCTCAGTTTCCTTTCTCCTCAGTCCAGTCATATGAGAAACATCACACCATTCCCGCTTGGGGGTGTTCTATGTAAAGCTTGATCAGTACTCCCCAAAACTGTCAACAAAAAACACAGATGCCATCTCTACTGAGATGCAAAATAAAGAAGTGTGTCTGCTAAGCGGGAGGTAGGTCTGGCCTGGATTGTAGGATGGAAGATATTAGCTGACAAATGGCTAGGAAATCTGAATGGAAGGAGAATACTTTTGATGATAACGAGTTAATATTGGCCAATTAATTATAGCCACCATGTTTTATTAAAATCAGATGTTACTAAAAAGGAATCGAAAATCTCTGCATCTTTTGTTTGATAATTCTCTAAGTTTAAACTGTTCTAAAATAAAAGTTAATTTGAAAATCAATAAATTCCCATATGAATGATAAAATATTACTGATGTGAGTAACATGAAATTACTACATGATTGAATAAAAAATAAATTTATTTAGGCAACGTAGTATTATCAATGGGATTGCTGATAAATTTAAAGCGATCTTTGTGCTTCATGAAATATATTGTGAAAGATATGTTGAATTATTCTAATTCACAAATGAATACTGGAAACTAATATGGATTCTGCGTTATGATTGATGTCTGATTGTTCCCCCAAAGCCTCGTGCAGTCACAGGGCAGACTTCTAAGTCTGTGATTAACTATGAGCCAGGGCTGGGATTATAGATCTGAGCGCTGCTGGGAATATGGGTCTTAATACTGGTGGGATTATAGGTGTGGGGGTTTATAGCCTGGGGTTTAGTGCCAGAATGGAACGTAAGAGAGGCAGACTCGCTCTCTGTAGCCATCGTTGCTCCTACTCCCTCATTTGCCATCATGAACTGCTGCCCTCTGCCATGTGCCATGCTGCCTTGGAGCTGAGTATGGACCGAAACCTCCAGTAATTGTGAGCTAAATAAACCTTCCCTTCCTTCTTTTTGAATGTCAAATATTTGCCCCCAGTGATGAGAAAAGGGCAACGGCGACATTCTCCAATGTGTATTACACTGAAGTTGGTTAGTTTATCGTCCAAGTCTTTTATATCATCATTGATATTTCATAGACTTTTTCAATGATCAATAATTTAGTATTACTTTAAAACCTCCTGCTATGACAGATTCTTTTTTGCAGTGTATCAATGTTTGTTTTATTAGTTTTCATCTTTTTCTATTTTGTATTTTTTTCAGGTTCTCACTATGTAGCTCAAACTGGCAGTGACCCTCCTGTTTTCAGCCTCCCCAGCACAGGGATTACAGGCATGTGTCACCACACCCAGACTCATTCACAGGGTCAGCACTCCCCTCGCCCCGCTGCTTGGAGGCAGGACTGGTGCCACATATGGTGCCAGAGATCAAGATGTGACCCCTGAACTTGCCTAAGCAGTCACTTAATCCGCTGAATTATCTCATTGTCCCTTAATTTTCCTCCTTATTAGGAGACTGTGCTATTTTATTTTATATTCTGTCACTTAAACTGATTAAGGCTTCATTTAACCCATTCATAATGGTGTTATCTATAGCAGTATTTTTATGTTTTGCATTTTCTTTTTTTTAAATTTTATTTTTTTTTCTTGTTTCAGAACCTTTGTTTGTTTAGTCACTCATTTTTATGGCCGGCTCAACCTGCCCTGATGGCAGGGAGGGCGCAGCATGTGGTGCCAGGGATTGATCCGCGGTCCCTGAAGCCGCCCAAGCTTTCCCAAGCAGGCTCTTTAGACCACTGAGCCATCCTGCTGGGCCCTGTTTTGCATTTTCTATCTGTGGCCACATACCCATTTGACCTTGTAACAGGAACACTGATATTAACCAATACCTATGCACTTCCTTACAGGTTTTGGTACCCCTGAAGTTAGAGACAATTGGTGATTTTTCTCTGACGAGTGTAATGGAAACGGAAGAGGCATGTGTCACCTCTGACCTCAGCATCACAAATCCCATGCTTAGGTCCCCAGCCCCTCTTTTCTTCTGTTGCAACGACTTAATAGGCTACAGGACTGCAGGGATTATAGTAGCATGGTTGCTTGTGTGACAGTGTGCAACAGAGCTTTCTGCCCACTGCGATGGTATAGAATGTCAGGAAGTAAGTTCTGTAATTGTTGTTAGTTCTATAACTATATCATGATGTGCATATTAGTGTGTGTGTGTGTGTGTGTGTGTGTCTGGGACCAGAGTTCAAACTCATGACCTTGCACTTGCCAGGCAGGCACTTGTGCCATGGAGCTATCTCTCCAGTCCTGTGACCTATATTTTTAAAATTTCAACTTGCATGGTTTATCTTTTTCACTGGCTCTATGTCCAGATACCATGCCTTCTTTACATTTTAGTACAATTTGTCATGTAAGTAATGACCTATCTTAATCTCTGTGGCCAGTGTTAAAAATTTCCTACTCTAAAAAAAAAAAAAAAAAAAAGAAAGAGGCCAGGCGTGGGGGCTCACACGTGTAATCCCAGCACTAGGGAGGCTGAGGCAGGAGGGTCAGTGTGAGTTCGAGACCAGCTTGGGCTACAAAAGTGAGCTCAAGGCCAGCCTGAATTACATAATGAGACTTTGTCTCAAAAACACACAAAAAAATTTTCCTACTCTAAAATTATAGTGATACGTTCTAGTTAGAAGCTAGCTGTTCTCCTTCCAGGGCCTTTGAGGGCAACTTTAAAAGTCTAAACTCGAAGTCCAACTTCTCATATGCTACCTTCAATATATATATATATATATATTTTTTTTTTTTTTTTTTTTTTTTTTTTTGTCTTCCAGTAAAACGTAACCCCACGACTTCGGCTAACGCCCTTTCATATTCTGGTGTCAGGTTCGCTCCCATCCTCTCCTCCTGCTTCCCGCTGCTGCTCCTTCCCCACGCCTTGTGGCGCGCTGTGTGCACTGACTCTGGAGTAGCTTCTTCTCCTCCCTCACTTCCACCCTCTCGAGCTCCAAGCTGAGCTTTCATTTATTGGTGGGCTCCTTCTTGCCTTTGTGCATTTACCTTGAAAAGAGGGATTCAGGGAGGTGGCTTCAAAAATGAGAGCTGGGTCAAACAATCCATAGTCCCAGGGTCTAGTTAGCATGCAGTCCTCTCGTCATTCCTGATCACTTCAGCAACCATCTGCAGTATTTTATGAATGCTTAATCTCTATTCCTTGTGACTAAAATAACTGCTAGATTTCTTTTAGTTTTTTTTAGTACATGTTTTTTGCCTTTCATTTCAAAAATTTCTGTGCTATTTAATTTTAACTAAAATTTTGCCAATCGGATAATATTATATATCAATCTCCTTCTAAGAACAACTTAATCTCAAAATGTGTTAACATGGACAATATTAACAATATCTATGTTATTGTTGCTTAGTAGTATCTTCACTTTCTTGACATTATCATTAACAAATGTGATTATTGAATATTTATTGTCATGTCAAACTGAGAGGTCAGTTCTATAATGCAAAGGGGATTTACCCTCTGAGGGTATAGCGGTACGGGAATCTTGCTTAAAATCTCATTTTAATAAAATTCCAGCTTTCTCTATCTGTACCACTAATAATATAGTTCAGTTCAGTGCAATATTAAAGTGAATGTCAGACAGTTTACTTTAATTTACGGGCTTTGTAAAGTGGAGAACAGGCAACTTGTCTGTGAATGTTCTGTACTTATTGAGAAAGACTTATTTAGAAGACTTTTAGGCTGAAACAAAAGAAGCCATGAGACAGCCAATTCAGTGTGACTGGTATATCCCTGAGTGGCAAAGCAACACAGTATATCTTTAACATATGTATTAAAATATCATAGTGTACCTCACAACCAGGCACAGTTATTAGCTGATAACCTATAGGTTTTAAAATGATTTCAAGATGATTTGCTAGCATCCATGATTTTTTTTTTAGGGAGGAAAGTTTTATTTATCTCACATATTGTGTAAGTTTCATTCCATAACTGGCTGGCTGTAAGGCAGAGTGGCACAAGGCAGAGGCCAACAATTCATGGTGGTGGAAAACAGCAGAGAGAGACTGGGGAGAGGGGAGTAGAGAGGAGGGGAGAGGGCAGGAGAAGGCAGGACAGGAGAGGACAGGAGAGAGAGGCAGAGACAGAGACAGACAGAAAGACAGACAGACAGAGAGAGAGAGAAGAGAGAGATCACGATTTTAACATCACACATTAAATACATGTCTCAAGTTATCACTCCTTATCCAATAAATAAGTGTGATTGAAACAACAATAGATAGTGTTAAATAATCACATGAGCAAATGACATGGTGATTTGGAAGAGGAAAGAGCGTTTAAGCTTTCAGTCACTCAGGTCTTGGTAGTTGAGTACAAAGTAGTGTTAAACTTTCTGCACAGTAAAGTAATTCAATGAGAATAGAAAGATCTATGTGTATACAAATTATCATCAATCTGAACTGGATAAATTAATAATTAATATTTAAATATTAGTAATGAAAAACTCCTGAAATCATGATGTGGTACTCACATTTTTCTGTTTAAATCTCCAGGAATTTTAACACAGATATCTTAACACAGGTTTAGTAGCTTATATCCAAAAATATATGGATCAGAAGGCTTAGGGATTTCGAGCTTTTTTTCTTCAGGCTTTGCTTATATATAATATAAAGCACAGAATTAAAATCTTAGCAGAGAATCCACTCATGTTTAGTGTTCAATTCTTTTTCCCCCTTCGCGACCTGGGTTCCAACTCATGACCTTTTACTTGCCAGGCAGGCACTTGTGCCACGGAGCTATCTCCCCAGGTCCCTGTGTTCATTTTAAATACTGAAGAGAAGCACAAACTAAGGCCCTGTCTACTGAATACCTTTGACAATTTTGAGTAAAAAACAAAATTCCATAGTGAAGAAACTACTAATTCTGGCATCGCATGGATTGTGAGGCTTTAGGGGTTTCTGAGATTTCTGATTTTCGCACTTGAAATGTTCACACTATGGCAACACAAACCATGACAGGGGTTTCTGGTGAGACGGGTGGCATTCAGGAAGGGGAGGGCAGGTGTGCCGTAGAGACCCCGGCTTGCTTCTGGAAATGAGATGTAGGGTGTGGACACTCAGAGCAGTTTTACATTCCTGTTTCCCATCTTCCCGTTGCTTGATTGTTTTTGCGGAAACTATCTCCGTAAACTATCTCCCAAGTCTCTACAGCTACATTATAGAAAATATCACATATCTTAATTGCTTCCTACTTTCTAAATAAATTTCTGTGTTTCACCCTCACTAAAGGATAAGATCTCCATAAATTTTCACCTTTTAATCCCAGGCTTACACCATGACAAGTATGTATTGTGCGTTCAATAGACAATTAATAAGTAAATATTCAATTCCTGTAGATATGAGGATTGTTATATAAGTAAGGCTTTTATTTACAAATACCCACCTACGAAAATAGTCCCAATATAGCTCATATTATATTTCATGTCTTTAAATGTCTCAAAACAAAAAAGTCGAGCAAACTAGAGTAATTATTCAAGATAGCCAATTCAATGTTCACTAGTGAGATTAATATCTTTCAAACAATCTCATTTTGTTACCATAATAGACCAAAATAAAATATGCTGTCAACTTACAATGTTTGGTAGTATTATTGCTTCCTTTTGCTCTCTTTTAGTGACTTGGGCAATATAACTTTCTATCAATTAGCATTCTTGCATTGATCAAACTTTGTCTAAATGATATGAGCATTAAAATGAAATAATCTTACTCTAAAATCTTAAAATCATGTTAGGGGGGGAACCTATGAACACAGATCTGAGAAGCTGTGTGCACAGATAATTATGTGTGATCCTAGACAACAGAGAGCAATAACTCATGCAGCTAGCAACGTGTTCCATATTATGCAATGTATGCCACCATGTGGACTATCCTTGTGGATATGCTCAGTGAGACGTGTACAAGAAACGTATTACTTGCCACATTTTCTTCTTAGGAAATGGAAGCAGTTAAGCATAATCCAACATTTCTTCCTGGCTACAGCATCATTATTTCTACCAATTAATGCACATAAATATTACCAAATCTTCCTAAAGCCTTCCATTTCAGCTCAGCTTTTCAGGGTGCCTACACATTGCCAACGTGGTGCTTTCGCTTTGCTACCATTTAAGAAAGTTGATAAACTAATATAAATAGATGTATGTAAGTAATAAAGAGAATCATATTTTTACTATATTTTATTCTCTTTAAAAATTAAAAAAAAATTGGTCGGGCATGGTGGCACATGCCTGTAATCCCAGCACTTGGGAGGCTGAGTCAGGAGGATCAGTGTGAATTCGAGACCAGCCTGGGCTACAAAAGTGAGCTCAAGGCTAGCCTGAACTGCATAGTGAGACCCTGTCTCAAAAAAAAAAAAAAAAGACAAAAAAAAAAATAGGCACTGAACATTGTGAAAACCAAGGAGGACACAGTGTGATTGTGAGTTCAAGATCAGACTTCTCACTGAAAAAAAATATTAAACTAAACATTAAATAATAAGGATAAAATGTAAGCCAATATATGATGCAAATATCAACTTTCATCATCTCCTGTTACTTCAAAATGCAGGACTAATGTTATAACTTTTCCTCTGGGCCTTGCAGCGGGGAAGAGAAGAAAAGAGTTTGTCTTTTGTGTTCTTACTTCAGTTGTAGCCATAAATTTAGTTTTGAGCAGAACTGAGCCACCTCTTCCCTGACTTCATCACTGGCTTGAGGCAAAACAAGGAGGTATGTTATGCTTTAAATACTTCAAACAAAATGAATAGGAGAAACTGTAAGACAGACGGACAGATGGATGGATGGACGAACTGATGGACAGATGGATGGATGGATGGATGGATGGATGGATGGATGGATGAATGGATGGACAGATACCAACTGCAATGTCCTGGCCAGAACAAGTTGAATCTTTAGTTCTATAGAAGTAGATGGATATTGACTTTTCAATGCCACGAACTACACGATGAGCGAAACTCAAGAACTGCAGCGAGGGTTTTTGCTTACTAAGAAAAAGCAGCCTGTGATGCATTCTGGGAGGCCTGGGCAGAATGATTTCAACTTTGAGTCCTGAAGAGGCAACTTAGCTCAAAATAAATGAAAAATAATAAATGAAAGTAGATCATTGGGCAGTTCCTGAATTCACTCTTCAGTACTGGAAAGAAACAGGGAAAGATTGACCTCTAATTAGCTACCCTGCTAAGTATCTGGATGTTTTGTTTTGTTTGTGTGTTTTAGGGAAGGGTCTATGTGGTTTCACTCATAGATTGGATTCATAGAGATCTGCAGATTTACAGCTTCCCAAGACCTTGTGGTTGCCAGGAAAGCACTTATTCCACTGAGCTATCTCCCTGGCCCCTAGATCTCTCTTGAATGGGAAGGAGATCAAGAGATGAGGGGCAACAGGAGGGAAAGGGAATGAAGCAACACTTAAGAGTTTCTGTAAGTGTGTCGGTCCCCATAAGGAATGTTATCGCTATGTACTCTTCATAAGTAGCAATAAAAATAGAAAATCATCCTAAAAGAAAATTAAAATATAGTTTCCAAGCACTCATACCAGTTTCTTTATTACTGCTGAAAGCACTGCCTCTGGTATTTTAAAGCTATTACTCTCCAGGCAACTCCCAGCATCTGCAAAAGATCTCCCACTTGGACTTCCCATGATGCAGCTGCTCAGATCTTGGTCCAGCATTTCTCAAGAACAGCACTGCTGAAAGATAGCTAGGTCTGTGTGTCACTTCTAATGTCTTATCTGTTATTTTTCTATTCTATCAAAAATATTAAAAGAGCGAGAGAGAGGTGTGCAGGTGGTAACACAAGGAGAGAGAGTAAACTTTCTCCTCTTGTGGGCAGGCCAGCAGAAGCACCAGTTTCTAGTGTCCAGTTAAGGCCTGCTGGGATCAGGTTTGGTCTGTGCTTCAGATTTCAACAGTGATGTGCTCTTAGGCACCCAGGGCCTGGGCGTAGTGCAGTAAGAATTTCCATTGTCATCCACGGAACTTCAGGTGCAGGCACATTACTTAGCCTTACATTACTTAACCTGCCCTTGTCTTGCTTTCCTCTGCAATAAAATGAAGACATTAACAATCCTAAGGTGATACTGTAGGAATACCTGAAGTTATAGTGACAGAACTTGGACGAGTGCCTTGTACATAGGATGCACCATGAAGCACAACTTGAATCTCTGTTAGTTATTGTTGCATGGTCCTTGGGGTGGCGCTCAATCTATGAAAGGCAGGCACTCATGCCATGGAGCTATCGCCTAAGCCCAACAGTGAGTTTTGATCTAACACATTTCATTTTTCTTTTCCTACAAAAACATGTTTCAAAAGCCTGAGCAATTTTGTAATGTTCACATCATTAAAATTGTTATTCACAAAGAGAAGATAACTGTATATTGGAACATTATTAGTTTTCACTTATGTGCATATTTATAACCTTTAGTCTTCTTGTGTTTTAAATGTGAACTTAAAAGAAAAGCAACAGCATTCATGAACTGCTAACAGTTCCACTACTTTATGAGGCACTTGAGTTGCAAACTTAACAAGACCATGCACAAGATCCTACCACTAGAGTCAGCTTTGAAATTCATCTCCACATTTGCCTGACTTCAACATCTGGATAATTTTTCAGCGGGGTGCATATATCTGATGTCTTCAAACGCCAGGTTACATGATGGCAGCTTTCACGTTCCGTTGAGGCCATTAGGCTTATGTGGGCACAGCCTAACTGCTGACTTATTCGGTTCACAATATAAAGAGGATGAATGCATGTTCAGGGTGGCAAATATAGGCATTTGTCAAAGTCACACCCACTGTCACTATGAAAAGCCATTAAATGGCCGAGCCGGATCTGTCTTTGCCATCATCAATAACTACCAGTTACGAGAGCTCCCACTGGCATTGCGCTGTTCACCAAAGGAACATTTTAAATGCTTCTTAAGCTTCAGTTAATCTGCACAGATTTATCCTAATGACATGTATACTAAAGCACTTCTTTGAAGAAAAAAATGCAATTTACCAGCGCTTAGTGGTTTCTCCAACAAAGAAAATGCCTTTTTTCCCCCCCAAATCCGAAATACTGACTCAGAAACTCTGAAGAAAGCTAGAAACATAATTGCATTCCATAACTGCTCCTTCATGCTCTGTCGATGTCTAAATGAATCTGACTGCACAAAGCTAATGGCTGAAAAAGATTGAGAGAAAAGTAGAGGAAAGATAATTAGCATCAAATGTATTCCACAGGAAGCATCTAGAGTTCACAACGAATTCAGTCTTATTCTTTTTATTACTAGATTAAATATTGCATCCTCAAACACAAACTGTATAGTTAGCTTTTAGTAAATTAAGAATGAGTTATGCTTACTTTTACAGTGAGTGTATGAATGTATAAAATTCAGAGGTATAAATTCTCAAATGATATTCTCAACATTTTTTAAAGAGCATCTTCTTAGTCAGTGTGAATTTCAATAAGTCTGTGTTATTTTACCAACTATCTTAGCAATAGATTTGAGAAAGCAAATATACCCTTTTTAAAGCCTAT
The DNA here is from genome assembly GCA_004027025.1 of Myocastor coypus. Classification (NCBI taxonomy): domain Eukaryota; kingdom Metazoa; phylum Chordata; class Mammalia; order Rodentia; family Myocastoridae; genus Myocastor; species Myocastor coypus. The sequence goes on from PVJA010045555.1 coordinate 12,830, forward strand.
TTTTAAGCAATATTGCCATCAGTTTGAAATCAATAATCTTTTTACTATTTATTTATTTATTTTTTGGTGGTACAAAGGATCAAACTCAGGACCTCACACTTGCTGGGCAAGCATTTATTCCACTGAGCTATCTTCCTGGTCCTGAAAACAACAATCTTTATAAAAATCATTAAAACTGTTTCTATAAATCTCTATTATAATTAGACAGATGTAAAATTAATCAGACTGCTCAGGCACATTCATTAGCCATCAGTATTATGTCTCAGTCTTTGTTTCTAAGAACATCAGAGGGGCCAGCGAGATAGCTCAGTGGACTAAAGCCCCAGCTTCGGCAAGACTAGGCAAGGTAAAGCAAGTGCAGGGACTGTGGTTTGATCCCCTGCACCACATGCTATGCCAGCCCTGCCTCCAGGGTGTGCTGCACCCACCACAGAGGCCAGACACGGTGGCACATGCTTGTAATACCAGCACTGGGGAGACTGAAATCAGGAGGATTACCATGAGTCTGAGCTGTGTCGTGTGACCCTGCAACAACCAAATACATACACAAAGAACACAAGAGATTTATATTTCCTCACCCCACTGAACTGAGAATGATCATTTGGCCTTCATTGCACAAGGAGACAAAATCATAGATTTCTTTCATCCTTTTTATGTCTACATTAGGTCACTTTCCCAGAGAAAACCTCCCCTTCCCTCCCGTTCAAGTGTCACCTACATTGGTCAGGGGATGCCACTGACAGCCTCTCCTTCTATTTTTAATTTGATTATGAATTACTTAGATTTAGAGATTGAGAGTTTGATTGACTGTCACAATCCTGACTCCCAGGTGTGAATTAATGATGACTGTACTGCTTCACTCCTGTCTTGTGTGACGTAAATGACGCTTTCATATCTAAGCAGAAAACTTACTTTTCATTCAAACTCCTTTTACCTTTCTTCCATCTGAGTCCATCTAAACTGACCACCAGGAACAGTGCTACTTTCCTCCCTGTGTTCTCCGAAGTGTGAGAGGCCTGATTTCTGCAATTACTGTAGCTGTTCTGCCCGGGATTTCCCTCGTGTGTATCCCACGGGACGTTGCCTCTCTCCTTGGGAGGGGGAGAGAAGTGAGCGCCGTCATTTTCAGCTCCTCGTTTCAGGCAGTGCACTCTGGCAGAATACTTACTTCGTTCTAGGTTCCCTCAAAATGTCCCCAATTTGAGCTGAGATTAAGCGCACACTGCAAGCCGCTGCCACATTTCAGCCTTGCTGAGAACTGCAAGGAACAAATGAGGAGTTACCTCGGATCGTTCGTGTGGAAAACAAACGAGGTTAATAGCTGGTAGCAAAATTCCTGTTTGAAGAATGACAACTGCTGAGTTCACTGTTTTATTTCTCAGGGAAACAACCTCCACCAATTTAGCTCTCCGATTATAGCTCACATTGCCTTTCTCCATGTCTGCACAAAGCCTTACTTGAACCACTTCCAAGAGCAGAAAATCTTCAAACACTCCCTCTGGATGCAGGAAAATTAGAAGCTCATGCACTTGGACACTGCACAGATTCAGTCGGTTGGTTTACTTTACATTCACCTCCAATATCCTAGGTGGGACAAGCTTTCATTCAATAAGTGACCTATGCCAGGGAGGTAGCCCAGCAGTTTAAGTGCCTGCTTGGAGAACAAAAGTCCCCGAGTCTGATCCTGGGAACAAAAATAAAAACAACAACCAAAAAAAGTAATTAATTACAATACATTCTGACTTTTGTGTACGAGATCAGAAAATCTGTACACAGAAGCTTTAATGATTTACTGCCCAGGATGGTCCATACATTCAGAGGTAACTGGAAACACAAATCTCATATGGAAATTCTTTTTCTGCTAATTGGAATGCAGATTTTTTTTAAAATTTTTTAATAAAGTAATGTCTGTAAAAATTTATAGCAAATATAATTAATGGTGATTACTTAAAATGCAAAAAGTGTTAGAGTTAAGGACCTTAAGATGCTGAGTTGTATTCAATTTTTTGAATGTAGTATGTGTTTCAAGGATAGTGAAAAGTCTGTGAAAAGTCTTCAGAAAGAGCTTATTGGGATATCCACTATATGCACAATGTTAGCAAAAACATTCTGGGAGGAAATAGGCTGGCAGACAGCGCATGGCACGGTTTCTAAGTCAGATCTTTCAAAGAACCATTATGGGTTGTTGGCAGTGAATGTTGCCTGCATAAGACAGATTCTTGCCAAGTTTGGTGATGCTGTATATTCTAAGCTTGATTAAAATCTTACTCTTTCACCTAAAGTTCTAGCACTTTCACCTAATAAATGAAAAACTAAGAAAGTATTAAAATTATGGGAATGATTTTCCAATGCACCCCTCCTATCTGCCACTTATTTTTTACAGAAAAAAATATAATTTTTTACCAAATTTTTCGTAACTCTACAATGATATGCAATATGTGAATATAAATCATCAGTTGAAATTCTGTGAAAAGAATTGGAAGCCTGCTACCATGAAAAACAGGGAAAGACTGGTAATACTGGTAGGTTAAACTAAATGTCCTTTCAAATACGAGTCAACCACAAGCAAATGAAAATAAAACTGAAATCATACCACCAAAACTCAAGCCAAAACATTTCTTATTTCATGGATGAAGGGGAAGATAAACCTACAATGTAAGAGGTAAAAATATTTGAATTGTCCATATTTCTTTCTTTCTTTTTTCTTTTCTTTTTTTTTTTTTTTTTTTTTTTTTTTTTTTTTTTTTTTTTTTT
>PVJA010045556.1:0-15575 GCA_004027025.1 Myocastor coypus
AGTCTTAGTAATTCTTTACTACCATGGAAACATTTTCTTAGTTGATATCTTTGTATATAGTAACCTATTCAAATACTATGCAATGTTTAGTCCATAACACAAACAACGAAGTGACTGGAAGCAGATAAAGTAGAAAACATATCAATAGCAAAACCATACACTGATGTACACAGGATGAATGAGATATTGTTCTTAAGAACCTTCAAAAGGTTCAACATATTGATTATAGCACAGTGTAACGCTAAAATTGTGTTTGGAATACATGTCACTCTTGTCTTTTTGATATGTGCTGCTCCTGGTGTAAACTCAGTTACTGTCATTCTATCAAGAGTAGTACTTAAAAATGAGAGAATGGGTCCAATATCATATTCTTGAAAGGATACAATTTTGTATTTCCTTGAATTTCCAAATATCTGTGTCAAAATTGTGTAACTGCTTATATCACATTGTATGGAAAGTTATTAAAATATCAATGATGGCCAGAAAATATCATTTCCAAGCTAAGTCAAAGATATTTGACACTCAGAAAGCCAGTGATAATAAGCTCAAGTACCTATGTTACAGAGTAATAGTATCACAAAGCTTTTCTGCTGGAGGGCTAAGAATGTAAGTTAACAGACTAAAAATTGGAGAAAAAGAAGGGCTATGAGGATAGCCAATATTTTGGCCCTAGCCATTCAAGCTCAATAAAGACCCAGGATATAAGAGAACCTGGGCTGTAATATCCTATAACTCAGGGGTGTCCCAAATTTCCTGGTCAAGGAGATTATGGGACCCTCAGAGGAAAGGGATGAATGAACTGTGGTGCGTCTAAGGAAAGTCACCCAGAGAAAAACATTCTCTCAGGCTTTCCCAGAAAGCAAAATGGCCAAGCAATGGCCATGACTTGTCCCGAAGGCTGACACTAACAACAGTTCTACAAAGTACTGCCTATGGTCCCAAACTTAATCCTGAGGGGATTTGACCCTGGAAGATACAAAAAAAATGAATGTTTTGTTATACAGGTCTTGCTTCAGCTTGCCCTTGACCACCCAGCAGGAAAAGAAAATACTTAATTACAATGCATGAAACACAGAGCTAGATTGGTGTGACGAGCTTTAGGAGGCTTAGATTCAATAACCTCCAACATCACAAACTTCACTGGTGGCCCACTGCAATTGCAGAACATTTGACTGTATATATACCTGCTTCCTCTTAGTCCAAAGAGAAGTATATTCTTTTCCTTTTTTTTTCTAAGCAACATCAATAGGGAGGTGGGTCATGCCCACACACTGTACTCTGTAGAACGATTGTGAGGACAATATGCAATATGTCCACTTTCAAAGAAAAGAAAGGAGAAAAGAAAAAAAAATAATAATGTTGATGTAGAAGGGTTAATGTTTAATTGTTTTATCAATCTTATATACCTATATGTATTAATCTAAACTGATCTGATGATGAAAATATGTAATATAACCCGTGTTAAATTTACACAATTAAAAAAAAAAACAAACACTAGGCGAGTACTCTGAATTGATTGCAGATTCATACATATGATGCACAATGGCCTCTAAGTTGGTTTCACGATTGGGTTTGAATTTTGGAATATTACTTTGAAATATTTAATTTAATTTTAATTAATTATTATTTAATTAATTTTATGAGTGTTGTTTAATTATACTTTTTCTTTTTTCAGTCATACTGTAGACTTAGAATCTCCTTAAAAGACATGGTATGATGTTTTCTCTTAGTATTAGAAACTTTAAAAAGATATAGTGCACTGAGAATAAATGTTTGTACTAAAATTGTTTAGACAAGATATGAGGTCTGCATCTTGCCCTCTGAATAAATATGAAGACAGCAATATGCATGGGATTAATTATTACAATCATCTTACTAACTTGTTTTGAAACTTTTTCTTTCCTACTTTATCATTTTTCTCATTAAAATGAATAATATATATATATATATATAGTAAATAAATAAATAAACAAATGTCAGGATCAGTTGATCTGTGGAAGTTAAAGGAGATAAATCTCTTAAAGACATAGGTATATGCAAGATTTTCTAAACAGAACCCCATTGGCATAAAAAATAGCATCAAGAATCAACAAATAAAATCATATCATATTAAAAATTCTCTGCACAGCACAGGAAACAACCAGAAAGTGAAGAGACAACCCACAGTATGGGAAAAATATTGCCAGCTATTTCTCAGACAGGACTAGCATGATATAAAGAACTCAGCCGGGCGTGGTGGCTGCACTTGGGAGGCTGACGCAGGAGGTTCAGTGTGAGTTCGAGACCAGCCTGGGCTACAAAAGTGAGCTCAAGGCCAGTCTGAACTGCATACTGAAACCCTGTCTCAAAAAGACAAAAAAATAAATAAATAAAAATAAAGAACTCAAAAAACTTAGGTCACTCAAAATAAAACATGCAATCAAAAGGTCGGTAGATGAAATGCATAGACCCTTCTCAAGAGAACTACAATTGGCCAATAAAATCATGAAAAATCTGTTTAATAGTACTGGCCATTACAGAAATACAAATCAAAACTACACTGAGATTCTATTTTACTCCAGAAAAAAATGGCCACCACGAAGAAATTACATAACAAGAAATACTCTTGAAGCTGCAGGAGGAAAAACACATTTCTACTTTGTTAGTGGGATGTAAACTAGTATGGCTACTATGGAAAGCTGCATGGAGATTCTTCAAGAAAGCTAAGTCTAGCAATTCGACCTGACCCAGGTATCTTCCAGAAAAGTTAAAGATACAGTACAGTAATACATGCATACTCAATTTTAATGTATATACTACAGGTTCTACGGGGTCTCACTACACAGATCAGGCTCCCAGGCATCCTCTTGTTTTCAACTTCTCAAGCACGGGGATTACAGGTGGATCCCGCCATTGCCAGTTTCAGTCACCACCTCCGTGCACCCAGGGGATCGAAACATTTGCATTCCCATTTTGTAATAGCTGTATCTTGAATAGCACAATTTATAATAGCTGTATCTTGAAAACAACCTGTATTCCAAGTAGAGAACAATCCATTTGACAGGGCCTGTTTTGGAGTTACATTATCCAGATGTAAGCAGAAAATCCAATGCTGAAAGAAACAAAGTATTCAAGAACATTTCCGTGGCTGTAAATACATACTTTGGTCAGAAAACATTAAACTTGTGGCCTCTGGAGGAAAGAACCCAGGGTAGCACGGGAAGTTATCAATGGAAGAAATTTTATAAATGTGCATGTTTCTGAGAAAGAACGTGAGAACCTGAAAGGTTCAGGTCATAGTAATTATTGTAAAATCCCTGCTGTTATTACAGAAAACAGCAGTATGGAATGAAAATGAGCTTAACTCATACATATATGTCAGCAGAGGAGGGTTCTGCAAGCTCCCAATCACCAGATGTGATAGCTATACAACTCACACTTTAACCAGCCAGGTCATACTGTAGGGATTACACAAGAGCTACTCTATGACCCAGTGTCAAATAGAGCCATTGGAATATGCACAACAACCAAGAGAAACACTGTCTATTCTCTCCAGAGGTCCAAGCAGAAACTGCCCTGAGCTCATGAGCAAATTTACTCCATGATCACGTGCTTAGAACTCGTTTGGACTAGGCCCATTTCTCCATAGCTTACCTACTACACAAGGCTTGGTATATGTGGTTAATGACTTCCTGTTTTATACAAGAGCTCCATCCCATTTATCCAAGCTCAGCATAACTGAGCCTTTAGTTCCTTTCTTCTGTGTCCTTTACACATGAATGGGAGTTCTGTGGTATTAGGGAGACAGCGGGAGAGACATCACAAAGCTAAGCTGCAAGTAATGACGTGGTCTCTGTGGTGAATGCAACACACAGCTCCTTGCCTTAAATCCTGTATGTCTCCTGAGTTGTGCTTCACACATCATTTGACCTGAGTCACTTTCCTCTATATCAGAAAAATTGCCACCCAGATATGACTTAAACAGATTGAGTCTATTTATTTAGTTTGGTTGAGATTTCAGAGTATAATCTATGCACCTCTGGTGGCTGTAAGGCCTCAATGAAATGGTGTCATGTGTTTCAGCCATTACTCCTCTGAGATGTGCAAGTTTATATTGTCTCAGTTTTTGATTCAATAAGTTCTCATTATGCTACATATGTTACAGAGACTACCCTCCAACAGGCAGTGCTACTATACCAACCTCACAGTATCTGAGAAGTCTGTCATGTGAAAAGCTTGTCTTCTGATATGCTTCTTTTTATCTATTTGGTACAGGCTCTACAGGGACTCACTACATGGACTGGACTCGTATTGGTCCTCCTGCTTTCAGCCTCCTAGGTGTTGGGATTACAAGCATGTGCCATGATGTTCAGTCTCAATCACCATCTCAGTGTGCCCTCGGGGCTGGCCCAGTATGATACACTAAAAATCAAACACTGGTCCCCGCACCTGCCTAAGCAGGCACTTATATGCCCTGAGCTATCTAGCTGGGCCTTCTTGCCATACTCCTTCAGATATGTGGATATATAATATTTCTGCTCTCTAATTATTTACCCACTTTCCACTGGGGAACTTAATATCTTATTGTATGCAACTACCGTATAGATGGGATACATACAACAAAGCCTGTCCAGCACTGAGAAGTGGAGCCAGCATTTTGCCCACCTTCCTGAAAGTCATAGTTCTCACTACCCAGAAACTGCCCTCCTGTGATTTGTGTTCAAAAGAGAGAAGAATTAGGAAGTGGGGAAGAGGAACGTAGAATGAAAATGGTTGGAAAATGGAGGTTATTTCTATTGCTAGCATCCCTTAGTTCACTGAGACAGAAGGGTTATGCTACTATTGCTTGGAGAGATTTTTATGCCTGTACTCTGTATTCTGAGTAACTATAGGAAGATGACAATATTCAGTGTCATGACATTGTTATCATCCTACAATTTCTGAGGAAATTCTGTTTTAATTTTTTTTCCCAGAAAATAAAAGAGAGAAACTTCAAAAGGAAGTGAAAAATTAAAATCAAGGAAGAGAAAATGTTTATGAAAATAACCAAGTAAACTTTTCATAAATGAAAAATGCATAAATAAAGAGGGCACTGGTAGGCAAACCAGTATAAAGGAGGAGTTAGAAGACTCGGTGAAGTGGGAAAGAACATAAGAACAAATGTGTAATCTCAGAAAATGAATATAGATGCCAGAGCTTAGAAGCTCAGAAAATACTTTGTTTGAAAGAAACGATACAACACTCCTCCTATTAAAAAAAATAAAAGGGGGAAAATGGACAGTGCTGAAAGTACACATAAAAATTACCATAGACTCTCATTTTAATAAGCATAAAAACATAAAAAATTGAGGGCAGCATTATGAGAAAACCATCAAAAGGTTGGAATACAAATTTCACAGTCTGACAAAAGGCATGTACAAAAGAGACAGAGAAAAGTCATATTTAACTGTAGTTCTGAGAAGATGAGCACTTGATGCCCTGCTGTAAGGAATCCCCAAAAATGGCTAATCTGACAACTTCTACTCAAAGCTGTACCAAGAGGTCTGGCTCACACAGTCAAGCGGTAAAGTTAGAATGAAAGCGGCTGGGGAGAGAGCTCGGCAGGCTAAGCACCTGCTTGGCAAGCACAAGGACCCAGTTTGAACCCCTTGTACAAAATAATTAAGGAAAGCTAAAAAAATTAATTAGAATGAAAGCAGAAAAATGATAGATATTTCCAAATCTTTTGACCATGGATACAGAGGGCATTCAATATAAGTTTGAGAATGAAACAAAGCAAAAAGATTGGCTGACACAAGGTGAACACATGCCATTCAGCCTGGCCTTTGATCACCTTGTAGCCCAGGCTGAACTTGAACTTCCACCAGTTCTCCTGGCTTAGCCTCCCACATACTGAGATTTGGGAAATGTGCCAACAAACCTGGCTGAAACTTCCAGAGTAAAGCAGAGTCAGAAATTCTGGATAATGGGAGGTCATCACACTAAACTGTGTATCAGTATACTGTAATGAGCAATCTGAACATGAAATTGGAAAATTATTTCAAAAAAGCTTACAAAGCTATTCATGAAAAATGCAAAATAAATGTTCTAAAATTTTGAAACACTGAAATAAATTTAAATCCCAAATAACTCACAAAATACCTTATAATCAAAGATTGGAAGGTTCACTTTTGCTCAAAAGGCAATGTTGATCACATTCATTACAGAATTAACATAATTCCTATTCAAAATATCTATGTTATTGGATATTTATATTTATGTTTAAATGTAAGAGGCTGGAAGGGTAAAGACTATTCAAGAAAGACGAGTGTAGAAAGAATCCCCTTTCTGGTTTTAAAGCTTACCTGTGTGATTCAGTGTGGGCTAACTAAATGAAGGACACTGAAGCTGATATGAAAGCTGACACAAAGTAACTGACAGTCGGGGGGCAAACTCATTTTTTACACTAAGTTCCTTTGAAAATATTTGTATTCGGGAGGTACAGATTCCTCAGCAGACTGAAGTGCCTCCTTTGGCAGGTAAAGGGACCGGTGTTCAATTCCCAGTGTGCCTTGCCAGCACCACCCCTGGGGTATGCTGAGGTGATTGAGACTTGGCATGGTGGCACTCGCCTATAATCCAGGAAGACTGATATGAGTCCAGTCTGTTTAGTGAGACCCTGTAGACACTGAACTAAATACCTGAAAAAATGTATTTATAGCAAAATATAATAGGCAACATAAATTGATCTTTTTAAACTATTTCTAAGTTTATAATTTGGTACTATTTTTAAATATTTATTTATTTTTACATGGTCTTGCTACATGGCTCAGACTACAAGAGATCCTCCTGTTTCAGTTTCCAAATCACTGGGATAAGAGGCATGCCCTACCTCATCCAGTCTCAGTGGTCTGCTCAGCAGGAATCAAACCTCGTTCCTTGCACTTACGAGGTAGGGTCTTGGACCACGGGGCTATCTCTGTGGCCCAATTTGGTGCTATTTTGTTTGTTTGTGTTTTGTTTTAGTTTTGTTTTTTGTGGTGCCAGGGTTTCAACGCAGTAACTTAAGCGTATCAGGAAAACACTTATTCCACTGAGCTTTCTCGATGTCCACCCCCAATGTAGTACTATTAAAAGCATTCACAATGTACAACCATCAGCACCTGCAATCATCAGATTCTTTCTGTCTTCCCCCACTGATGCTCTGTAGAAATTAAATAGGAACCCAAATTTCTCCAATTGCCCAACCTCTGGATCAACCCCTTGACTTTCTTGTCTCCTTAGACTCAGTCATGCTGATTCTCTCAAATAACTGGAACCAAACAACATTTGTATTTTCTCATTAGTTTCAGCTAACAAAATATATCCACGTTTGATGTATGTGATATCATGGGCTAGAATCACCTGATGTTTAAGGATGAATAAAAGCATGTGGTGAACAATTGATTATGCCATTAATATCCATTCATGAATGATATTCTGATTGTAGAGAAGGCAGCATTCGAAGCACCACCTTGAAATGAGGGATTAAGACTTCACCAGACAATTAACCTATGGGTGTCTTCTGGAAAATTTCATTCTTTGCTGTTATGACAAATCCTCTGTCTTTATAATTCCTAGGTAAGTGGTACTTTGTTAGAGCAGAGAAAATAAACACAGACAGCTAAATAATGAATATTTTATTCCAAATATTCGAAACATCAATTGTATGAAATGACATTTGTATGATTATTTTGTACGGTGTGTAAAATAATGAATGATAATATGACTGATAACACTAAGGAGGTGCACGAGAATGAACTCGTATTAGAGGGAATAAGCTATAAATTTATTTGCTCAAAGGGGAAGATTATTGGGAAAGTTGGAAGATTACACACTAATCTCTTGAAATAAACTTTTCTAATTCTGAAGAAAGGAGTACAGCAAACGCCATCATTTCCCTGTACCTATCAATAAATAGCATGAAGGGAATAAGTGATTTAAAATAACAAACAGAGACAGGAGAGAAGAGAACAAGTGAGCAACGACAGCCATATATATCGCCAGGCCATCCCCAATAGCCCCAATTCTGTCTCAGCAAATCACAGAGGGAAACAAGCATGTGAGGAATTCCAGGTCCCACAAAAGGATCTGCCCCGCAAGTATTATGGATATGCTTGTCCACTTGTCAGGAAGAAAAGAGACTGTGGCAGACCCCATCCACAAAGATGAAGAGGACAGACAGCCGCATTCTTCAAGGGGCAATAACACAGTCCTTGGGAGATCTTCCCTGCCCCTTGTGGAAACATTTCTCTACCTTTGAGAGCTGCTCTGAATCCATGGAGTTCATTTTCTAAGCTGGGCTCAAAAAGATCAAACTTTTTCTGAGACCAAAGAGCATCCCCAAACACAGCTCATGCATCCTGCTAGCAAAACAGGAATCTCCAGAAGTTAAGAAATGAGATCTGAACTGATATCTAACTAGAAACTACTACATATACAAGACATCAGCAAAACACAGCATGTCATGCGGAGAGAAATTAGTGAATGAAGGCCATCCAGGTTGGAATGGAGGGGGAAATTCTAACCTTTATCTGTACCTGATCACCTATAAAGGAAATCTCAATAATCCAAGCAGTGTAGGAATAGCTCAGCATATTTCAAGGACATGTTTGCAAGATGGTTGTACTGTACTTTATGAAGGTACTGTAAGACCATTCAGAAATTAGGATTACAGGGCATAATTGTCCCTGAAAAATCATACTACCTTAGGGCCAGTGAGATAGCTCAGCTGACTAAACATCTGCTTAGGCAAGCACAGAGTCTAGGGTTCAATGCCCAGCAAAAATGCCTATGGGGTCCCATTCTAGCACACTAGCTAGCTGAGCTTGCTACTGCAACCACGCAAGGTGGGGCATCCTTGTAATCCCAGCAGTGTGGAGGCTGAAAACAGGGTTACCACTAAGAGTCTGAACTCTGTAGAGAGATCCTGTATCAAATACACTAAGGAAAGAAGATACTTCATATTTTGAAAGTAACTGTTTCAACAAACATTTCAGTTCTTTCCGTGTGATAATGATACAAAATTTTTGGGAAGCTGGAAGAGGACAGATGCCCTCTTGACACCTTCATGACCATGGAAGGTCTTCTATAAGACCATCTCTTCCAAATGTAGGCAGCAGGGAAAATAATGTCCATTCCCTCCATTTGAAGTGGGCAAAAGAAATCTGCATTCTGTGGGCCCCTTTCTTTACCTGGCTACAGTTCCCTGGCCTGAAAGATGAATTATGTGCATGTATGAAGACCATCCAGGAATGCCATCATTGTGAAGCAAATGTAATTCTGCGACCTATAATCACTCTTTACCAAATAACCATGGTTGGAAAGACTGACACAAAGCAATATCTGTCAATTTTCATCCAAAGAACAGGAGATTTGAGCTATTCAAATGTTCAGTGATGAGAATGTAGTACACATTTTTGCTTCCATTGAAAAATATGACAGAGCATTTTATTACAGAGTTCAAGTTCATGCACTTGAAAACTGCAGGGAGTATCTAAGACTAGACTTGCTAATAAACCAGCATTTATGCAATTGCTGTTCCCAATGTATATGACTTCGACTCTCACAGTGCCAATGTGCTGCGAAGTGCTGGGGGTAGTTCATGCTGAAAGGCAACTTTTAATTGGCTTTCATATCCTCCCATTTCCTGAATTACTTTAACTACCTGGCCTTTTTACACTGCAGAATCACTCCTCTCCTAAGAAAAACTGAAAGAAAAACTGGAAGATCAATATGTTAAAATCAAGCTCAGACATGCAGATTTTTTTCTTCATTTTATTTTCAGCAAAAAAAAAAAAAAAAAAAAAAAATGTATGCACCAGAATGTGGTATACAGAAAAAACATTGCCTTCCAATTAAAGTGACAGGGCACCTTGGCATCAGGGCCCAAGGAAAGTCCCTGACCAGGCCTAGAACATGAAGAAAGCTGAATCTATTTTTGCAGGTGAGGCTACTCCTGGAACTAACATCTTCCATTCTACAGTAAGGGAAGGATCGAGGAAATTTCTTTCAGCACAATGGTGGCAGAACACTGCAGAAGCTGCGAATCTTCAGTACTCAACAAGCTAAAGAGAAGAAAAAAACCACACCAACAGTGCTCAGATCTCTCCTTCTCTGCCCAAGCCCATAGCTTACCAAGCCCCTGCCCTACCTTGCACACCACAACCTCTCCTTTAAGCAAAGCTTAGAGGTTGGCCCCTGCACCCCTATGCGCCCTCTGGAAGGGACTGGCCAGCACGGGCTGCCCTCCCACACACCGCAGCCCTGTCCAGAACTTACATGTTCAGAACTCTGCCTCTCACTATGATCTCCCTCTGAACTGTAGGGGACAGGGAATCGGCTACTGGGCCCAGGCGTAAGCAAGCCATCTCTGCACTATAGTAGTGATGGAAAGGCAGGATAAGGCTGCTGATAGAAACCCGGTTAAGGTGACCTCGTGACCTAGCGTGACCCAGGCGTGACCCAGGCTGCCTTGCTCCCATCCCGTCACCCCCTCGAGGCCACCCCAGACACCTCACAGGGTCTGCGGGCCTCCTGCCCCCTCCTCTACCCGCTTCCCGAGTGCAGCCGTAACCCCAACCTTCACTGTCCCGACTGGGTGCTCAGCATTTGCCAGCTACACCCACCCCGCACTCCAGAGCCTCCTCCAGCTATTCCTCAGAAAGGATACAACTTTTGTGACTCACACTGTGGTTGCCACAAGGAAGCCGCACCGAAGCCAACCGGCTGAGAGCCTTTTTTGTTTCCTCTTCCTGAGGACCTTCCCAGGCCTTTACATGTTTACCTCCCACGTGTGTGCCTCCTCTGACTCCTGGCAATTCATGGCCAGCAGGCTCAGCATTATGGGCCTCCCCTCCATGGGCACTTGCCGAGTAGTCTTCAGGGGCCTGCACGGCTCACCACCTGCTCCACTCCAAGTCTATGTGAATAACTCCCCCTGACCCCGCGACTATTAACCCAAGACACGGAACACGGAGAGCCTCCACGGTACTACTCACAATGCTATGGGCGGTTCCTGCTGTGCGTGCGCAGTTTGTCCTTCAGCCCTCGGCGGGAGGCAATAGCCAATCACTGCTAATGTTGCCAGGAAACTCACAGGGCCCTAAGAGACCTGTGGGCTAAGAGAGTCCTAGGCTTGGTTAGGAGGTTCTGGCCATAGCCACTGAGAGCACCTGGGACTCCACAGAGTACAGGGCACACAGGCCCTTAAAGGGATCTCCTGAGATACCTTCTGTTTAGCCATGCAGTGCAAGATTTTAGGTGTCGGTCATCCTGAACTTGAGAGTTCCTCTGTGGCCATACAACTTAAATTAGTTGATGTACTGCATGACCAACCAACACTCACTGTCCTGGAAACAAATGTGCAAACAAGCAAATTAATAAAGAGTCCCAATCCATTGTTCCTTCTAGTCCTGCATCCAGGAACATGATGATGGATCAGTGGCTCCCAGGCTGTGGATAACCTGAGACCACTAGAAACATCGTCATCAGAAGGACAGCTCTCATTTCAAGCAGCTTTTATTTTTCCAGAGCAAATTACTGTGGTGGGATAACTGGGAGTGTGGTTCTGTGGTGCAGAACCTGGGTATCATAGACTTGACCGTGTCTCGTGCTGTAAAAAGCATAAAATACTTCTCTAGCTCTTTTGAAATTCTTGCTTTTATATATTTTCAGTAAGCAGTATTGATAGTAGAAGTGTTTGATATGGGCATTGGAACAGTAAATGTTATTTTATTTATGTGGTATTGTGCTGACTTATAAGGAATCAATCACAGAGCTACAGCTATAATAGATGTCCTAGGGTGTGTGGGATTGTGTGAAATGAAGATATTAACATCAGGAAATTCAAGCTTCACACCTATTTTATATGAACATGTGGCTTAGCTGTACACTGTTTTAAAATAATTACAAGGAACCTTTGTAAAATGCACTAACTTAAGATAAATTAGATTGTTAGTATCACTTGCATGGGTGGCTTTTCCCTATACTTGACTGAATGAGTATTACAGCTGCCCACATAACACTGATCATATTTTGAATTTTTATTTTATTTTATTTTGAAGAGTAAAAAACGAAGCAAAAAGAAACAGGAAAAAAAAGAGAGAAACAGGGTAACATACAACATGGCAAACTTTGCAGATTTTCCAAACAGGAATAGCTAATTAGCAACTAATACTACCATTTATCTGCCCTTAATTTGGGCGTATTAATCATTTCCTTCCTCATTATTATGCATTTAGTACAGGGTCTAAAGTTTCTCACTATACAGGTTGGAATGCTAAATATCCTCCCGTTTTCAGCCTCCCAAGAGCTAGTATTACAGGCACGTGCCACCAACCCAGTGTCAATTCCAATCTCCATGTGTTCGGCGTGCAGGCCAGACATGGAATTATTGGCAATTTCTAAAAGAGTGGGAGCTGTGACAGCTCCGATCCCTGTGAAAATCATCAGTGCAAAGCAGCGCACATGCTGTAGGACTCACAGCAGACACCACAATATGACATGAGAGATGTATGGGCCAGGAGTCCCCACTTCCCACTGATCCTCCAGCTTAAGTGAGGGGTATGAGTGATTTGACTTCCTACAATGAGTGAATAGGAAGGAGTAAGTAAAAGGCAGAATGAATAGGTTCTGTGGAATCCAAGAAAATCCTAATTATCTGACATCTAAGACATTTTTTGAGACATGTAGTATATACTCAATTTCAGTCATGTTTGCGGGTTCAGTAAGTGGAAGGTACCCCTGAGATATAAGCCTGTGAAAACAAGCAGGGCTGTGAGAAACAAAGACACTAAATCTTGTGAAGGAATGAACTCTTTCACGTCTAAGATGTGCAGCTCTCGTGCCACAGAATCCTGTGAGAATGATCAGCCCCCAGCTGTAGCCCTGTCTTCACTTGAGAGTCTATGGTCCTTGAGAGACATGGAAGTATGTTCTCTGAGACCAACAGTACACACACACAACACATTCAGGCGTGATTCAGTCACAGCTGCTGTTTGCCACATGATCTCCATGGAACAAAGCAGGCCCGTCTGCTCCTAGGCTAAAGCCACCGTCCTTATCTGCATCTTTTCACATAGAAAACCTGTAATCCATTTTATTTCCTAGGAGAGGCCTGCCAGTGTCACAGTTTCGGTGTTCCACCTTAGAGAAATGTCAGCCCTGGGTCTATTGACCATCATTGTTCCAAAGAGAAATGAATTTGAAGGTGAGGAAGGGAAACATAAGAAGGGAAAAGGTTGGCAAATTCAAGGTAGTTCTTCTGCTGTTTGCATCTCTTAGCTCACTGAAAAGGGATGTACATGCTATTATCACTTGGAGGGATTTTACGCCCATGCTTTGTGCTCTGAGTAACTTTTGGAAGATGACAAGATGTAGTGACATAACACTTGTTAACAAGCTACTGTTTATTATGAAATTCTGTTTTATCTTTATTCCAGAAAATAAAACAGTCTTAGAAAGAAAATGAAAAACTGGAATGAAAGAAGAGAAAATATTTATGAATATAAGCAAGTGAACTTTTCATAAATGAAAAATACATAAATAAAACGTGGACTGGTAGGCAATCCAGGATAAAGGAGAGCTTAGAAGACTCAGTGAAGTTGAAAAGAACATAAGAACAAACGTGCAATCTCAGAAAAAGAATATAGAAACCAAAGCTTAGAAGATCGGAAACTACTTTGTTTCAATGAAAAGAAACAACATTCAGCCAGGCGTGGTGGTGCATGCCTATAATTCCAGCACTTGGGAGGCTGAGGCAGGAGGATCAGTGCGAGTTCGAGACTAGCCTGGGCTACAAAAGTGAGCTCAAGGCCAGCCTGAGCTACATAGTGAGACTCTGTCTCAAAAAAGAAAAAAAAAAAGAAACAACATTCATCCTATTACAAAAAATAAGAGGGGGGGGGGACATGGACAGCGCTGGAGGTGTACATAAAAATGAGTAACTCATTTTAATATGCAGAAAATCATTAAAATAATTCTGCACAGCATTATGAGAAAACAATCAAAAGTTTGGAATAGAAATTTCTCAGTCTGATAAAAGGCATGTACAATGGAGCAACAGAGAAAAGTCTTACTTCAGTGTAGTTCTGAAAGCATGAGCACTTGGTTCTCCCCTGTCAGGAATCCCATAAAATAACTCATCCGACAGCTTCTACTCAGAGCTGTGCCAAGACCTCTGGCTCACACAATTATGCAGTAAAGTTAGAATGAAAGGGCTGCGGAGAGAGCTCGGCAGTCTAAGCACCTGCTGGGCAAGCACAAGGATCCGGTAAGTACAACGTTGTGAGGTCAAATGCCGATTCTGCCAAAAAAAAAAAATTACTGCTCTGCATAGGCGGTACCCCTGTCTTCAGCTCACTGGTGTCCACAAACACAAACTACACAGCAGCAACTGTGGCATCTCTTCCCATGAGCATAAATAACCCAGCAAGGCATTGATGTCAATTTTCTTTCCATTTTCATTTATTTATATATTTTTAAGATTTAAAAAAATTCTCTTGAATCTCAGTTATTGGTTTCTGTTATGGCTTGCTCAGCCCACCCTGGAGTGGGGGTGCCCAGCATGTGGTGCCAGGGTTCATGTAGTAGTCGCAGCACTTGTCTTAAGTTTCCTCCACAGGCACTTTAGACCACTGAGCCAGCTCGCTGGCCTGTCTCCCTGTTTTCATTTAAAATGCACATTTGAGTTGTTCCATCGAGAGAAAAGGTGCTTCTGGGGACTTTTTGAAAGAATACACTAGGAATAATCAGCATATCTTTGTACCTCTGCACCTGACCATGGTTCACTATAAGACTGAACACAGAGTGTCACCACAACCAAGAGCAATTGCACCCCAAAAGAGTCTATTTTCTCAAAAGACAGAATGAGGCACACTTTGCATTCTGTCTTGGTTACCTTCCTGTCCATGCTAAAAGAATATTCCCGAAAGCCAAGTTAAAGAGGAAAAAGTAAATTTAGCTCAGTCAGGAGAGGATTCAGTGGTTAACCAGCTGGTGCCAAAGCAGCATGGCATGGCACATGGGCAACAGCACAAGGCCATAGGACGGCAAAAACACCAGAGGCAAAGGCAGGGCAAGCCACTCCCCTTCCCCATGCAGTAAGCTGGCTACCTGAACATGGGGCAGTGTAACACTCAGGGGCCCTGGCTCTGTGTGAATCACTTGGTGAAACCCGTAAACTTGACAAGGTGACACAATGCAGAGCATGCTAGAGCAGTTACAGCAGGTTGTTTTCACCCCAGCATGGGGACCTGCCCAGATACTTAGTTATGCTTTGAGACTCCCTCTAGTGGATGCACTGTAGCAGCCAGAGCACTCACCAGCACCCGTTTCCCATATTCTCCTGGGACAGGGAACCGTGGACCTGCTTCCTCACAACACTGCTGGGCTTCCCAAGAGGCCTCGTTTTTCACTTCACACCGACCATACACGCTGAGCACAGTGATGGAGCAGAGGCATTTGGGAAGAGGCAAGAGACACCGCCTTGTACGCATGCTGTCTATCCTCAGTTTCCCTCCAGATCCCCTGGCTTTAGCCTCCAGAGGGGCTCTACACAGTGAGGTCACCAATGCAAG
>PVJA010045557.1:0-15585 GCA_004027025.1 Myocastor coypus
CTCCAGCCCAAGCTCCAGCACTGAACCCATCAAATAGCCCGTTTGGCAACCGATCTGGTCCACGAGCCTACCAGGACTACTCAATCCCAAAGCTCCACCTCCACCTACAGACCACATCGGCTAGGATTCACTAAGTTGCCAGTACCAGTCATCAACTTTTTTGAGGGTCTAGGAATTGAACTCAGAGCCTTCTGCATGGTAAGTACATGACTGCTCACTGAGCTATACCTTGAACTAGTCACCAACTTATTTAAATATGAGGAGGCTGAACCAAACAGAATGTCTTCAAACTGAAGCATTAAGCAGTGACTTTACACATCAGCCTCCACAGAGACAGCAACAGGAGTAGGCGTGGCACCGCAGAGGCCCTGATAGGCAGAAACAGGCGGCTCTGCTAGTGGAAGATACAGGCTGCAACGACGCACACATGCGATGTGAACAACTGCGTAAAGCCATGAGGACTAGCAAAGCGAGGAATGCAAAAAGTGTCTTTCAAAAGCAAGTCCACAGTTTTGACTTAAGCTCATACGTGAGGCTTTCCTTCAAGTACAGCAAATCCTGTGTATATTCTAAACACAGGATTCATTAATTAATTCCTTCTACGTTGGAAGAAAGTCAAATTTAAAGAATATCTTCTCATTTTTCTTGTGCACAGCATAAGAAATTGAATCTGCCAAGGAATAAGCCCTCATAAGCCTGCTGGAAAACCTACTGAAGGTGGTATTCACTAGGATTTTGAGTTTCTACCTTTTTAAAAATATAGATTGTACATGGTAATTAACACTTTTTTATAGCTCTTGAGACACGTACCATCAGCTTCTTCTACTTCAAAATATCTATAGTTGAAATGGATAGTGGGAGCATGAGGATTCTTGGGATGGATAACAGAGCTCACACCCATAGCAGAAAATGGCAGTTTACCTGGAAAGTAAAACAGGGAGAGAATGCATTCAATCACCAGACACAAAACTACAAATTAACATAGTCTCAATCAGTTTGCAAAAGACGCTTTCCAAAATGTCTCTTGGCATCGTGGCGGTGCAAGCCTGTAATCCCCATCACTGAGACCCTCTCTAAAAAAGAGAGCAACAGAGACAGAGACAGAGACAGAGACAGAGACAGAGACAGAGACAGAGATAGAGACAGACAGACAGACAGACAGACAGACAGACAGACAGACAGACAGACAGACCAAAAATGAAAAAAAAAAAAAGGGCCAGCCAGATAGCCCAGTGGAGTAAGTACCTGCTTAGGCAGACACAGGCCTGGAGGTTAGATCCCCAGCCTGTCTGCCAGCCCTGTCCCCACAGGGCAACCTGAGACAACAACTAAGACTGGGTGTGGTGGCCCGTGCCTATAATTGCAGCATTTGGGAGGCTGAAAAACAGGAAGGATCACTACAAGTCTGATCTGTGTAGCTAGATACTGTAGACCTTATACTAAAAACATTAAAAAGAAAAAAGATGCCTCTTAAAATATATTTTATTTCCACAAAGTAATTTTTCCCATGCATATCTGGTATAGGCATCCATTTAAATGGTTTTATTTTATCAATAAACCCTGTGGAAAAAAGGGTTGCAGGGATTATTGAAATTGTTCATTTCAATTTACCTTCTTTAATCTTCAGAGCTTTTCCTCTGCTTCTCATCTGTTTAGCTGCTTCTTCAGAAAGATTCCCGTGAATAACAGAGATGCTCACACCAGCCTTTTCAAAAACACGTCCATCCTGGAGTACACAGCTGATGCCACCACCTCCTATGTGCAGAAATGGAAGAAGGAGAGAACATAAGAGAATGCAAAGCTGAAAACAGTCACACACACAAAAGAGGGAGAGTTCCGTGTGTCATTTTCCCTACTTCCCAAATAGGCTATAGAATATTTTTAATTTTTAAAGTACAAAGAAATCAGACAGCTACTTATCTTTATTATATGCAGCACTGATACTGGACAACCAGTAAACCTCCTAAGGCTGCTAAAATATTCCTTCTACATTTTTACACGAGGGAACCCACAACGTTATGGTACAAAAGAGAAAACTATAATTAAAAAATAGGCATGAGGGCTGGCCAGACAACTCAGTGGATTACAGTACCAGCTTAGGCAGAGCTCAGGGGCCGGAGTTTAATTCCCAGAGTGCCCAAAATGCTGTGCCCTCCCCTCTCCCAGGGCATGCTGAGACAGCAATTGAGACTGGGCTTGGTGGTCCACACCTGTAATCCCAGCTTGTGGGAGGCTGAAAACAAGAATCACTACTAGTCTCTGTACCCTTTAGACCCTGTACTGGAAAAAAAAAAAAAAGGGAATGCATATAAGCAAAACAAATTCTTTTATTGCTAAATTTGAGAGATACATATTGTAAGAAAATAATGCTTTCTCTCAGTTTGCTATTTACCTTTTAACTTTGTTTAAAGGCAATTAAAAGACAGCAAAATTTCAAACTTTTAAGGAATTCAGAATCTTCAACTGAGAAACATTAGTAGTAGGTATGTCAGCATCAGTACTAATTTTTGCTTTAAGGCTCAGGGATCATCACAGGCCACTGTTTAATAAAGGTTCAGGTTTGGCTTGTTTTTCTAAAAGCTTTCAGGACTTGATGGGGTACAAAATATTCTAGGACAATCTCTGTACATTTCAATTAAGAAAAGCAAGGCCCAGAAAGACAAAATATGGTCTGTTAAAATCACGCACTTGGAAAAAGATTCAATTTCTCCAAATGCCATCTATTTTTCTAATAATCCTCTAAGCACTTTACACTTCATTTAAATCTCATAGCACGCTTTTACACAGTATGTCTCATCTCACTTTATAAATGAGGAAAAAGACAAAAAAAAATTAAATAACTTCTAAGGTCACACAATTAGGCTCCTGCCTCAGCTTGGGACCTGGTTCAGTGGTCATCACTGGAACACATTACAAGATAGAAAACAGTATGAAAATCACATTGACCTTTATTTAACACAAATGTGAGAGAATCACAGGTCAAAATCTGTTGGCAAGACAATGTCATTCTTTTCCCCACTAAGAAAAGGCCCAAACCCTTCAAGTTTAAGACAAGAAGGGCCGCCCAAATAGCTCGGCGAATTAAAGTGCCTGCAAGCAGGCGCAGGGGCTGGGATTTGATCCCCAGGCCTGCAGTGCCAGCCCCACCCCCAAGGAAAGCTCCTTGACAGCAAGTGAAACTGGGCGTGGTAATGCACGCCTGTGATTCCAGCAATTGAGAGGCTGTAAACAGGCAGATCACTAGCAGTGAGACCCTGACCACCCTTTTAAACCCTTCTCTAAGATACCAAAAAAAAAAAAAAAAAAAAAAAAAAAAAAAAAAGAAAAGAAAAGAAGGAAGGAAGGAAGGAAGGAAGGAAGAAAGAAAGAAAGAAAGAAAGAAAGAAAGAAAGAAAGAAAGAAAGAAAGAAAGAAAGAAAGAGAAGTTCCACTGTACAGGCAACATGGTCATTGGTATATGCTTCTGTAAAAAATGGGTTTTATACTTCAGTATTTTGTCACTGAAAGGAAATACTTTCTCACATGACATCTAGTAGGTACATCTGGCTCAACAACTGAAAACTCAATCAAATACTTTTTGTGCAACAGCAAGGTGTAACAGGTCAACTGAACATTGAGCTGTAATTATGGAAAACTTATGCTTCCTGTTATCTACCCTAAGGAATGTACTTTCACCCTCTTTTCTTCCAAGACTGTTCAATAAGGAGTATGTGAGTAAAGGTCTCTCTCCACGACCTAATCTAAATCCTGTAAACATACTTAGCTTAAGATGCATCTTGTAAGAACAGCTTACTCAATCAGCCCCCCGCATCAGCAAGCTGCACATGTCCTAAACTGTGAAAGATCCGTGAGTCATGTGACTGTCCTTTTAAAAGCTCCTTGCTTCCTGGGCTAGGGTTCCATCAGTCTTCTGTATGAGAAATGACTGGCGGCTCTGAGCTCAGGAATAAAGGCTCATTTTAAATTCTCATTTGTGAATTTTAGTCTGGCTTCTGTTTGAGAATCCATAACATTTGGGGCTTCATCCTAGATCGGTATTACAGACATCCATTTGGTACTCCAGTTGCTGCAGAGACCCCTTGCACTGGGAATGAACTTGGGTCCTGGACATTTGTATCTTGTCTCTGAGCAACTGGAGATCTGTTTAGGAAGCCAGACCATACACAGACCTCCTGCACTGACTGGGAATGAACTTGGATCCTGGGTAGTTGCAGGTCTCCGAGTACTCCTAAATTATTTTTCTAATCTGGACAATGAGCTGTTTAGAACTTCTTACCAATAAGAGGATTTTTTGTTCTGTTGGGCCCCCATTTGGAAGCCTCAAGAGGCGTTGGAGCTGGACACAATGTATATCCTTTGGACTTCGCTCCCTTTCATGAGGATGGATCAGAGCTAAGTTAACATTTGGTTAACATGTGGTTTGACCAACATTTGATTTAATTTAGCTATCATTTGATTTGGTTTAGCTGGCATTTGATTTTCAGGTTAATTTTGTGGTCTTATTGTTTTTTGTCAGTCCATTTGTCTTGTGTTAAAAAAAAAAAAAAAAAAAAAACTATGTCATTCTGTTTCTGTGCCACCCCTATAATGTGTTCTAAATCATTTTTAGGATTTCAGACAAGCCTCAGATTTGGGGGATTCCATCCCCCCCAAAAAAACACCGAACCTCTGTGAATTAGAAAGGCCATCCTTCCCGGAGAACTCTTGGCCTCCAGAGGGACTGTTTAACCTTTTTCTTGCTTACCAGCTCTGAGGAATCATCTTCCATCCCCTACACTCAGGCTTGGATTGATCTTGTCCATAAACCCTCCAAATGGCTCAAGGTTTGCAGTTCTAGATGCCATCCCCAGATGGGCAATCCTGGACGACTGGCCAATCCCACATGGTGCCACTGACAGTTTCAACTGATAAGAAGCAGTCATGATCCCCAGCCATCACCCTTAGAACATGCTCGGTTCTGCCTGCCACCTGCCACCCGACATACAAATAAATTCATTATGCAGTAGTTAAAATGTTGGCCCAAATGTGGTATATCTAAGCTAAAACATGGAAAAGTTGTAAGGTTATAATATTTCTTAGTAGGGCATTTTATGACTATTTTGCATTTGCATATGTTACATTTGAACTAGTTGCTAAATGTACCAATAGTCCTTCCTTGACTTTAGACAACAGCACTACAGAGAATGTGAGGAAGGATTTTGAATTGTTTTTCTAGGTTAGACAGAAGGAGGCTGAGGCTTTTATGGCTTTTGTTTTAAGGACATCGGCCATATTAGGTGACCACCATAATGATTTTAGCAATTCATGCTAGGGCTAGAATCTATCAGAATTCTACTTTAGCTTAAGTATAACCCTTTAATGAATCACTCAATCAGAAATTAAGCTGAGGCAGCTCACAATAATCTACACTTTACAGCAGCTGTCAAGGAAATGATTTATATCTATGCATTACACGTTAAGAGTAAAAAAGAGGTTTTTGTCAGTCTTAAAGTAATGTGTTTTGAGGCTGACCAAGTAGCTCAGCAGATTTAAGTGCCTGTAAGCAGGTGCAAGGGCCAGAGGTTCTATTCCCAGGCCTGCCCTGCCTGCTCTGCACCCACTCAGGGTGCACTGAGACAGCAATGGAGACTAGTCATGGTGATGCCCGCCTGTGATCCCAGCTCTTATCCAATCCAGTAGTGAGACCCTCAATAACCTGTAGTCATTTCCCTAAAATGTAATGTGTTTCTACTAATACGTATAATGTGATTGCTAGATGATAAATATAAGTTTTACTTGAGAGTTTCAAGTTCAAATCTTATCTAATTGGTAAACAATGTTTATCTAGGTGATTAGATGGAAAGCACAAGTGTCTGGAGACAGCTTAGGGCACGGGCCAAATCCTCCAGTCAATTTTTCTATCTCTAGAAGAAACTTGCAGCCCAAAAAGTTTATAAGGCATTTTTCTTTTACTATTATCATCATCATCATCATCATCATCATCATTTTTTCTTGGAAGTAGAAAAGAAAACGTGGAACCTTAAAATTAAGATTAATCAAGATACTGGGAACATGGAGGCATCTGGGAGCCAAACTGAGCTGCAGGACGCATGCACAGAGGTAGAACCCCACGGGCGCCCGTGCCACCTGCCGCTCCAGAGTTGGAGGAGCCAGGGTCCAGGTCGCTGAGGTCTGATGCCCCTGTACTTCATTTTCAGCGATGCCTGACCAGAGAGGATTCATCACTGATGACCTCTCGGGGTGCACGGTGGCACCAGAAGGGCAGGAGCAGCAGGATGATGAGGACCAGGAGGATGAGCCAACAGGAGCTCACTTCATTTATTTTTTATTTATTTTTTTTTAATGAGCAGAACATATTTATTAGGGGAAAGAAAGCTCCTGTCAAAGAGAGGGACAGGAAGTGGGTCCCGAGTGGGTGTCTCTGAGGAGCTCACTTTAAATTGACTTTTTATGCAATGGTTATGCTTCCTTCTGTAAGACATTCCTGTCACCAGACCAATTGTCTTATCAGATTTTGTTTGCATTAAGAACGCTGTTGTTACCTAGTTTTGAAATGTAGATATGGGCTACTGAAGAACAAGGCAGTTCAGATGCCTAAGGCTGCTGCTTCCTGACCTTTAGAGCCTAAGGACCAGACAGCTTTAGTCATAGTCTCTACACCATTACCGAAAGTAAGGTTTCCCCTAGTTGCAGTTCTAAAGAGCGGGTTTCTAAAACAGCTGTAATGCAAGCCTCTACAAGGCTATACCCATCCTCAGCTGAGTTTATGCAAGCTTTTCAAGGACGATATCTTTTAAACAAGTAAAAAGACAATTCTGAACTTCGAGAGTTCATGTGCCTTTTTCTCTGTGACTTAAAACAGATAAAGTCAGATCTTAAAAAAATCTTTAGATGGCCCTGATAAGTACACTGATGTCTTTAGAGGATTTATTCAGACTTATAAACTTGATTGGGAAGATGTAATGTTAATATTAAACCAAGCTTTAACTTCTACCAAAAAAAAAGCAGCATTATAAGCTGATATTGTATCTGGAGATAAATATTATATTGTTAACTTTAAACAATCAGAAGATACACAGCTAGTGAAACTACCTGTTCCCACTGGCACCCAAGTAATCAGACCCTTGCTGGCCTAGTAGCCAGGCAGGAGATGTAACAATAAGCATTTTCTAGTATGTATTCTTGAAGGTCTAAGAACTAAAACCAAGCCTTCGGTTATTAAATTTCAGCTATTTATCAGGAGAAAGATTACATTTTCCCCCTTCTGAAGATATTTCAAAATCAAACATAATCTGTAAAATTATAAGGCTCTAGCTGAATATAATTACAATGAGTAGAACAAAGACAAAGATTTTAATCATGTACATAAAACCAGTGGGGCATGGGAATGTAATGGGTTACTTGGATTTTGAATTCACTGGGGTAATTCTCTGAAATTACTAACAGGGTGCCCAAGACCACTCAGTAGTCTTAATCATAGTGTTAAGCCCTCAGTCTGGGAAATTCCTAAGATTGATGAAGTTTTTTAATATATGATTTCCCATAGTAAACAGGACATAATATATGTGTAGATTTAAGGTTAATAACCTCAGAATGTGTTGAATTATAGTAACCCAAGTTACAGTGATTCATGTTGATGTATACATACCTAGGAAATCAGCCCCTATATCGTAGGTGATAATTAGGTTTAGGCCCAGCTGCCTGGTGATCTGTCTAGGAATGTAGCTAGTAATTTTGTTTTGTTAACACCCAAAGTTCAAGCTGGACATGGTGGTGCACACCTGTAATCCCAGTACTTACAAGGCTGAGGCAGGAGTTTGAGATCAGCCTGGGCTACAAAAGTAAGTTTCAAGGCTAGCCTGAACTGCATAGGGAGACCCAGTCTCAAAAAAAAAAAAAAAAAGAAAAAAGAAAAAACCTCAAAGTTCGTCTAGATATTGTACTCAATCCATTGTCAAGTCAAGCTGTGAACTGTGGCTGTATGCCTTGGTAGGTTATAAATGATTAATTTAAATATGTATACATGCTAAGTATAGAGTAGTTTCTAAAACTTCCTTGATTCTTAGTGTTCTATAATCAAGACTGGGAGAAAACCAGGGAAAGTAAGCAAAGAAAAGAATGGCTGCCTCTGTTGCAGCCTCACAACAGACCCTAATTCTGATTCCCTTGGCTCCAAAAAGAGATCAATGACAATGAGGTTCAGCTGCTACTGTTCTGAAAAGCCAGCCCACTGTGAGAGGAAGCACGTTAAGAGGCCCTGACCTTCTTTCCAGTCACTGCACCCTAACAGAAACAGATTTAAGAAGACATCTTGCTTTAGCTGTAACTGGGATATATTGGTCATGTACAGATAAATTCCTGTAAACATAAAAAATTCTAGACACTGACTGCACCATGACAAACAGCTTTGGGCCTACAGAGCCAGAATATAATACTCAGCCTCAGTGTTAAATCCCTCAGCCATGGCCTTCGCTTACAATAGAAGCCATGTTTGTTTGTTTATTTATTTATTTATTTATTTATTTATTTTTAATGAGCAGAACATATTTATTAGGGGAAAGAAAGCTCCTGTCCAAGACAGGGACAGGAGAGGGGTCTCGAGTGGGTGTACCCCCCCCACATGAAGGCCATATTTAACCCCCATAGAGGCCATATTTAAAACACTGAATTGGACATTGGTTTAATCTGACTGAATGCTGTGTATTTCATGATAAGTATATTATGTTAGCCTGTTTAAGTTCTGATGTCACTCAGGTATTTCATGTTGATAATAAATACAGGTGTGACCTCTCTAAACTAAAGCAAGAGGGACTTATAGCAAACTGTCAGACCCATGAATAAAGGGGTCTAAAAGCCATTATGTTAGCTCAAATGCTCATGCTTTGATTATACATGTTGTTATTTTGAAAAATTTGTTGTTTCCTAGAAAATACCAAAACCCAGGTAATCATACAGGTAAAACCTAGAATGAATATGCTTGATTATGTTTAGATTCCTTTTACTGGGATCCACCAGATTTTGTCTATAGAGACATAGTAAGTCCTTAACTGTCCATATCATACAGCCCAGGTAAGCTGAGTCTTCTTGGGTTTCCTGCCTCATTGCAAGGGAAGCAGTCTTCATGTTCCTTGGCCAGGGCTGATTGCCCTCAAAGATGCTTCCTCTCTCAGTCCAATTCTATGTCAGGAAATTCATTACCAGGGAAGTTGCCCTCACCTGCCTTGGGCAGGGCTGCCTGTAGAAGGCCTTAAAACCAAAAAGTTGTGTGTTGCTCAGTGGGTCCTAGATATCTGACATAAGTTGCAGAAGTTAGAAAGGTTTACAGGAAAAAGTTATGCTTTCTTGGATCCAGACAGAGAGAAGGGACATTTCAAACAAAAATGTCCAAAGCTGCTACAGAAGGAAAAAGAAAGTGTTCATGATGGAGTCAGAAGAAGTTTCAGATTGAGGTGGTCATGAGTCTTCCCTTCTCAGCCAGAGGGAACCCATGTTAACTGCCAGTATAAGGAGAAGGCCTGTTAAACATTTAAGAGATGTTCATGCAGATGCGTCAGTAGTTACCCATCCAGTGGCCCTACTTGCAAACCGGAAAGTACTCAGTGTTTTCCACAGCTCCAGCAACTCATGTGCCCCAGTAATAATAGGATTGGCCAGTATATTTGAGAAAATATGCAGTGGCCATGAAAGATAAAATAAGAGATTTAACACTAAATTTAAAGAGATCTCTATTAATGGACCTATGAAAAGTTCTAACTGGTCTTTTTATAATCATAAACTTTAAAATGCTATGATATTCCAGATCCTTTTAATGTCTCAATAGCTGTTCAAAATAATAGATATCAAATGAATAATATGTAAAATGCTGAGATTCCCAGAACCTATCTTTATCATCTTTGTTAAAGTCATTACTGTCTACTTGGTGAAAACCATTTTGACTGTATTCATAGTTATCCTGTGGATATTATTTGGCCCATGTATGTTTAATAATTTCTTTGGCTTTGTCTGCTCCAGATTGAAAGCGATTACACCTACCCAAGATAAAAATGCCTGGTGTCCATTGAGGGCCTTTAGGTAGAACCTCTGGAGAGTATCTCTGACTGCCAGGCAACAACTACAACCCCTTTCAGCCTGAAGAAGCCACAGTGGTCATCATCAATAGTCCCCTCACAGCAGTTGGGGTTACTTCATTAGAGAGGGGAATGTTGTAGGCAGCCAGAGTTAGATAACAACATTATAGGCAGTCAGACAGGGCTGGGCCCTCAGGGAGACAATATGAAAGACAAAATGACTTTGTAACTTGAGAGAGACCATGCTCCTCCCTGTGGGCCAGACCTCAGGACAAAAGAGAAAACTCCCTGGCTGATGTTACAGCTCAAGAGGTCGCACAAAAACTAGTGGGGCTACTAAAGATGTCACCTGTCCTCCCGCCCCAAATTCTAGAAAAACCTACCTACTCAGACTCTGTTGTTAACTAATGTTCATTGCTGTTTGAGTAGAATAATAGTGGTGATTCCCATCTCAATAATTTGACATAACATCACTGCAAAGGATCATGAGTATGTAAGACTAGAAAAATTTAAGCATATGCTATGATATTTAGTGTTTAAAAAAAAAAAAAACCTCTTCTTTGGCAAAACAATTGACCTGATATTTGCCTCAATTGGACCTGTTCTCCTGTCTCTACTGGCCCTGACTATCAGGGCCTTGTTTCATAAACTGTTTAACTATATACAACAAAGGATCCAAACTATCAAGCTGATGGTGTTGAGGTCTAACTATGAGCCCCTCACACCTTCCAAACAATTTTAGTTAGGAGGATTTTAATTATCGATGATTTGATTCCCAGATAAAACCAGTGAGGAATGAAATGGGTCAACTGAATATTGAGCTGTAATTATGGAAAATTTATGCTTCCCTTATGCTTCCTGTTATCTACTCTAAGAAATGTGCTCTCATCCTCCTTTTCAAGGCTGTTTAGTAAGGAGTAACTGAGAAATGGTCTCTCTCCACTCCCTAATCTAAGTCCTATAAACATACCTAGTTTAAGATGTATCTTGTAAAAACAGCTTACTCAACCAACCCTCACACAGCCAAGTTGTGCACGTCCTGTCACTTTCCTTTTAAGTGTCCCTTGCTTCCTGGGCTAGGGGTCAATCAGTCTTCTGCATGGAAAAAGACGGTAGCTCTGAGCTCAGTAATAAAGGCTCACTTTAAATTCTCATTTTTGGATTTTAGTCTGGCTTCTGTTTGAGAATCCGTAACAAAGGCAAGTGGAGAGATTCATGACTATGAGACCCTCAGATGGAGGAGGCTGGCAGGTCTTAGCACTGAGCGCCTTTTGCTATTTTGCAAGGGAGACAAATAAAGGCAGGACCTGGGATATAGTTCAACAGCATAAGCCCCTGCCTGGCAAGCAAAACGTCCAGAGTTCAATCCCTGGAACTGGGGGAAAAAATCAAAACAACAAAGGTACCTAAGCTAATAAATGAAATGTGGGAGAAATAACAAACTTTGGACACACAAGCTTGTTGACTGTAAATACTCTTAATATTTCTACGGAATTACCAAGATTAGAAAATGCCCAGTACTTACCTCACAAGGTCTGAGGACACACCTACAAGCAGCCGGTTGATGTCTCTGACATTGGCAGTCTTCTTGACCGTGTCCCTTCTAACTAAGCAAGCCCTATGTGGGTGTCCACAGTATCCGTCACCCCCAATTCCAGGCCATTTTCTACAGGAAACCTAAAACAGACCTCCTACCCCCAAACCTGTCCCAGGCCTCTTTCTTCCCCCTCACCTTCCTTCCTCTCCCAGCGGTCCACAGAGAAGCTAGCGACCCCGTCCACCTGCGCCAGCGCCTGGCACACCTGGGCCTGGGTCTCCAGGATCAGCAGCTCCATCTTGGTCTTCATGTCATCTGGCCTCCGCTGCAGCTCGCGCAGGTCCGTCACCGGCCGGGCCATGAAGCAGCTGCAGCGGCGGCTCAGCTCGTCCTCCTCCTTCTCCTCCTCCCGGGCCGCCGGGGGGCCGCGCGCCGCCGAGCTCTTGGGCACCATCTCCGCCCGCCGCACGTGCCCCAAGGCGGCGGCTGCCATTCCTGCCAAGCCCGCCAGCGCCGCGGCCAGCCCGCTGCCCAGCCGGGGGCCGCCTTCAGCCGCGGCTCGGTGCCCCAGCCCGCGGCTGTGCCCGGGGCGGGCCGTGCCAGGAGCCGGGCAGCCGCGGGCAGCTGCGCAGCGCCCGGACCAGGCGCGCAGCTCTCCGCAGCCCGCCCGCGCCGCGCGGGCCCAGGAGCCTGAGCTCAGCGCGCCCAGGTGCAAGGCCATGCTGCGTGCCCAGGGCGAGGGGCACAGCCGCAGGGGCTGCGTGCCGCAGCCAGAGACAAGAGGAGCCCCGACACGGGCTGGAAGAGGAAACCTGTCCGGAGCAGGAGCCAAAGCCGGTTTGCGCCTGGGTGGCGGGCGGGCGGGCGGGCGAGCGGCCGCTGCGATCGCTGGGAGTTGTAGTCCAGCCCCTATCGCCTCCAATATCAGCCACAGAAGCTGGGCCGCGGGATAAGAATCCACCACTCCCAGAAAGACCGGCGGGAGGGACGGAGAGAGGCACTTGTGTAAGCCAGGAAAGATAAAAGAGGCGGTCTTGTCACGTACAGCCTGAAGTTTAATGTTTGCTCAGCCACGGTAGAAAGACAACACCTCGAGCTGCCAGGCCAGATTGCGCGGGGCAGAGACAGGTCAGAGACCCCGCGCCTCACCTCGCCACTGGCCGCCTGACAGTTCAAAGGTTTGAAAAATACTGATCCTTCTGATATGGGGGCTGTTCTTTTGCTCTGGGTCCTAGACCTTTGGAGCTTCAGGAGCTTGTAGCCTGAAGAACTGAACCTGCAAAACACATTCCCTTAATTGTTCTAAAGAAAAGGTAGTAGAGGACTCCTAAGGGAATCCTGGTTGTGGAGTCAAATTTACATCATGATTCTGTCCCGAAAATCTTCCCAGGCATTCTTTCTACTTCTTTATTTGATATCTAAAGTAAAAAGTGTAAAGTCATCATGACCAAATATGATTAGGAAACATTTTCCAGTTTTTATTTTTGTTTGTTATTAGTACAGTCCTGCCTTACAATGAGATCACATTCCTCTTAGGGAGTTGGCACACTGAAGGTCCTCTCCCTCCATCTCTTGATGTCCTTGCCATTTGAACAAGATGAAGGCCCTCATCCTACTACTGTGTGGTGCTCCACCACTTTTAAAGTTTGGTATGTGCAACAACTCCTATAAAGTAGGCAGGACAAACATCCACACTTTGATAGACTCCTCTCCTCTCTTCCTTTTCCCAAAATCCCACTCCCCACTTCCCCTTTAAGAAAACCATGTAAAAAGCTAACCAATTCGATATTCAGGGTTTTTGTTTCAGTTCTAAATATAAAGGAATAATGAATATAAGTGCCTATATATAGAGGGATGGGGCCTTGATATAAAAATAATTACAATTATTTTACATTTGGCTAATTTGTCTCTCATATGTCAAGGACAATTTTAATTTTTAGTAGTATATAATAACTTAGTGAGGGCCAGTAAGATAGCTCAGTGGATTAAGCTCCTGCTTAGGCAAGTTCAGGGACAAGGGATCAATTCCCTACACCATATGCCACGCTAGCCTTGTCCATGGGCTCACCGAGCCAGCCAAGTCCTGCTGTGATGGTGCATGCCTATAATCTCAGTGCTGGGGAGGCTGAAAACAGGAGGATCACTCTGAGTCTAGGGTGCATAGTGAGACCCAATACCAAATACATTAAAAAAATAAATAAAGTAACTTAGGGCGCTCATTATCGTGCCTTAGTTTTTTGTTTTGTTTTGTTCTGTTTTGTTTTGTTTTGTTTTGT
Organism: Myocastor coypus; assembly: GCA_004027025.1. Taxonomy (NCBI): domain Eukaryota; kingdom Metazoa; phylum Chordata; class Mammalia; order Rodentia; family Myocastoridae; genus Myocastor; species Myocastor coypus. Next base: position 13,881 of record PVJA010045557.1, read on the forward strand.
TTTTCCTTAGTAGCTGGATCGTGCACATGGCTGTGTCCAGCAACTCTCACACTGGTATCTAATGTTAGCTATCTGGGTATGTTTGCTTAAGCCTAGCCTCCCAAAGTCAGTGAAGTAAAAGTTCTGCATTGAATAATGAGCCAACTAATTGTGACATCAGAAAAACTATTAGCTGGTAATAACCTTCCAGGGGCCAAGAAGAAGTGCAAAGCAAAGAGTTATATCTTTTGGGGACTGGCAAGAAAGTGCAGCAGTCTAAGCACATGCCTGGCAGGAACAAGGACCCTGGTTTGATCCCTGGTAGTGCATTCTTCCCCAGCTCCATGCTGTGCCAGTCGCTGAAACCTGACATGCAGGCATACTCATGTAAATCCCAGCACTGGGGAGACTAAGGCAGGAGGATCACTGCGTCCATGCTGAGTAGCAAGACCCAGGACCAAAGAAAGAATAAATGGAAAAGAACGATCACTTTAGGGAGTGTTTTTGCCTGTTTTGCATTCCTGTGATGGGGCCTGGTGGAACCCTGTGATAACAAATGAATTAACACAAATGCAACACTGTGACACATTTATCTGTAAGGTACTTGTTCATTCCTGCTTCAATTCTGCAAACATCTTTAATTGGGTAAAAGATAAGCAGCAACAGACCATTTTTAAGTTTCTTCCTAGTCACGAAGGCTGGTCCTAAGAAAATTTTGTACAAGTTTCCACCCTTTCCAGTCTTTTAGGTCTTTGTACAAAGGTTTTCTCTCCTTTCTTGCTTTGGTTCATAGAACCAGTCTTACCTCAGTCTATCATGAAAATTTCTGAGAAAGCATTCACAGGATGGCTCTTGTGAACTGAAATCATCTTCCTGCCAGTCCCAGTGGTTCCTCAGTGAGATGTTTGGATTTTAATCTTAGCATCAGTACAGAATATTGACATTGTCTTTAAGTTTTTCAAAACTCAAAATGATTTTGTTCCTCTCTAAGCACTTTTATATATCACAAAGCTAGTAGAAACAAATGAAAACTTATAATGAATTATAAAACACTTAGTATAAATCAGGAGTCCTCATCTAGTTTTGAACTCGATTTTTTGCCTTACATTACATTATTTTCTCTATGACTCTCCAAGCCAAAATTTCTGACTAGTGTATAAATACTCAGTAGGCATAAGAAATACAAATGTCGATTTTCAACTTCACATTCTGTTTAGAATCTTTATGAATTTTATGCTTGGTTTATGACTTGTCCTATGATTTTAGGCCTGTTTATGAATCCTTATGACTTTTATCTTTTTATGGCATGATTTTAGTCCTGCTCATAGCATGTTAGGCTTTTCATTTTAAGAGAGAATTTGAAAGACACCCCAAAATCATCCCTCTGGCTGTTTTACTATCTTCTAGCAATACAACCCACATCCTATAATTCCATGATCTGTATGATTTTCATCAGTTCTCACAGTTCCAGAGCCCGGTATAAGAAATTCTCTATCAAAAAGGCTCTCACTGTTACTGCTTTCATATTTTAGGAACTTAAGCTAATCAGTAACAAAGTATGGGCCGGGCGTGGTGGCTCACGCCTGTAATCCCAGCACTTGGGAGGCTGAGGCAGGAGGATCAGTGTGAGTTCAAGACCAGCCTGGGCTACAAAAGTGAGCTCAAGGCCAGCCTGAACTACATAATGAGACCCTGTCTCAGAAAGACAAAAAAAAAAAAAAAAAAA
>PVJA010045558.1:0-15538 GCA_004027025.1 Myocastor coypus
CCTTAGCTCCGGCCCTAGGCTACACCCATAATCCCAGAAGTACTTCCACCCATAATCCCATCAGTACTAAAACCTATCATCCTAGGGATCATGGATCAAGTCTCAAACTCTAGAAGTCCCCGCCCAGTGACTCCATGAGGCTTTGGGGGGACAACTAGACATAAACCATAACACCTACAGAGTGGAACTGGTAGGAAACTTATGATTAAGCTCTTCCTGATAGTCCTTGTTCCTTCCAAATGGTAAGGCATATAAAATGTAAAGCTATGATCTTAGGTGTATATTAATCTGGTGTCACCAAGTAGCTCTATAGACTGTGAAGTGGTCCATTACCATGTGGTGTCAATTTCCATTTCATACCTCATTCCAAGCAAAGTGTCTTAGTGCTGTACCCAGAGAAGTGAAAGCACATGGAAAGAGCCATGTAGTGTCCTCTTTGACACGTACTCTGCTCAGATAACAGCAAAGATCTGGCCTTCAATTTCACCCTTTGAGAGTGGCCCTTCATGGCAGTACCAAAACTCCGTATCGCAGAAGTCGACTTCATTATCAAAGGCTACCACTTTGTTCACTTAACCTAGTATCATAAAATACTCAAAAGTATGGCTAAAAGATTTAACATTGATTCCTTATTTCCTTGAACATCTGCAATCAAATCAAATTTCTCGATTCATCAAATTTAGTTTGTTCTTTCTTAATGTAAGCCAAATGAAATTGTGCTCCCATTCTTAGTAAAATCTGTACTGCAGAAATAATTTCTCTTTTCCAGTTTTTTGGTTATCTCTAAAATGGATAAATGTTATTGTGCATTTATATTTTATTTTTAGAATTGGATAAAATAGTAGACTGAAATTTCATACCAGTGTTACATGTCTTATCAGTTTTTGTAAATTCATTGGATTATCATCCCTACAAGCACAGTTCTGCTCTCTATGCAAAGCCTAAGAAAGGATCAGTTGGGCATTAGCATTGATTTCTTGGAATGGCTTTTTATGATAAAGTGCAAATTTCCTTCATCTCTAAATTATTGAAGAGACATTAGGAATCATAGGAAATTTAAATTTATAAAATATCTTTCTTAATAGCTAATATTAGATCTAAGAAAAAGTTCATATTATGAAGGCCTATATAACATAAATAAGTATACATCATGGAAAGTATAAGAAAGAACCCATTCTTTATTTGTTTTGTTGCAGATCTGAGTATTAAAACCAGAGCCTAATCCATTCTAGGCAAGTGTTCTAATAAAATATTTTCTTTGTAATCATAAATTATTCTAATTTTACTTCTGCCTTATGATACTACTTTCTAATTTTATAAACTTTGTCACCTTACAGATATTCAGAGTACAGCTGATCACCTTAGTTTCTGGAGAAGGACAGCCCTATACTAGTGTCTTGCTGTCTGTTTCAGTGGCTTATCAATTACCCGTATGTTCATCTATGCTATTAGTTTATTTTCTAATCATCCATTAGAACTTTGCATATCTACAATCACAAATTTGACAGCTTAAAGTTGACCAGTGTGTCATATGATTTAATGGTCTCAGAAACCAAAGCACATCTTATTAGGTAATTTTAGGTGCCAGCAAAGTTCATGGTATATTTCCAATGACAACTTCTGTGGGCTGAGTTGCCTAAGACTCCTCAGCATCATTTTATAGGCAGCTGGAATAAAGACTCACAGTCTCACAGACTCTCCATATCACCTCTTCAGATACTCATACATTTTACATGGCAGAGTTAGGTATCCTTTTGACTAGGAGGCTGCCAGACTTCTTAGTACCTAACCTAGAATGGCCACAATATTACTCACACCATCCTCTATTAAATGAACCACTCACTAATATATATATATATATATATATATATATATATATATATATATTCCCTTATCAGTGAAAAAAAACGTTCCCCCTTTAGCTATCAGTATTTCCACACAAGAGGGTTTCCTGCATTACTAGCTGAAAGTATAATTCTGAAACTCCTGATGAATTTTTCCTTTGAATTATATGTGTGCTTCAATGCTCTTTAGTTATTGTCTCATTAGCTATTTAAACACTTTATGATCTTGACATATGCTATATGCTACTATTTTATGTACTACTACTACTTTAGAGTGGTGAGTTGTGATGAAAAACAGCATCTTATTAATCATAAGTTTTGCATTTATAAGCCCAGCTGCTCAGTTTTTAAAGATTAAAAGAGTTTTATTTCTGGACGATCTAATACTAATGCAGAGTTCATACCTGAGCACAGTTAGGTTTCATGAAATAGAACCACAGAATTAGTAAAACCTGAAGAGAGAATATTTCAATTTACTTTAAATCAGAAAACAAAGTATGATACTGCACATCTTCTCCACTTTCAATCCACCTCTTAAAGTAAATGAAAGAACTCAGAGGTATTTTATTTGCTGATTCCCTCCATTTTTATCCTAAATAAAAGATTATATTAAAAAGGATGCCATTCAGTGAAGATAGACCAGTGTAAAGTGACCCTCACCAAAAAATATGCCAATGAAAACACCATGAATCAAAACTTGTAAGATTTTTGCAAGCTTTGAGGCCAATTCAGCACAAACTCAGAAATGTGTAAGAAATATTATGACAGATCTTTTCTGTGTCAAAGCACATCCACGGAAGCTTTCCATGATGCAATCACTCATCCGAACTCGGTAGTGTTTGCTCCCAAAACTTAACAGCAAACCTTTGCAGAATGTCAGTCTCTATGAGCCATACATGTAGATCAACAGTTTCCCAATGTGTTTTAGTGACATTTGGTGAGAAACAAATTCTAATAATACTCATTTGAAAATTTTAAATTAATTTTCTTTCAGAATTTTAATAAATAGCTTAATGTGAAAAACTTTCTCTAATAAAGAAGTTAAAATGTTTGTTTGGTTTTTTAAAGATGAGGTGGAGCTGGCAGGTGCAAGTTTTTTTTTTTTTTTTTTTTTTTTGAGACAAGGTCTCACTGTGCAGTTCAGGCTGCCTTTGAGCTCACTTTTGTAGCCCAGGCTGGTCTCGAACTCTCAGAGATCCTCCTGCCTCAGCCTCCCAAGAGCTGGGATTACAGGCGTGAGCCTCCCAAGAGCTGGGATTACAGGCGTGCACCTGGCTTTTGGTGCAAGGTTTTGAGTGTAATTCCTGGTACCAAAAAAACAGTGTGGAATTTCACAAAAGGAAAAACGACTATGAGATGGAAGGAAAAAGGAGGAGGGACGAAAAGGTGATGACAGTCATGAAGGAGTGTTATGTGCGGTACCAACTCCCTATGATAGATGTAATCATGGTGCACTACAAACATATATTAATAAAGTTAAAACACAGACATAAATAAAATGAGGCTGCCCATGAGGTAGCTCAATGAACAAAGCACCTGCTTTGGCAAGTGCAGCAACCAACATTTGATCACCGGTTCTGCATGCTACGCTCGCCCTGTTCCTAGGGCTTGCTGAACCAGCGACCAAGTCTAAACATGGTGGCACACATCTGTAAATCCAGCACTGGGGACGCTGAAAACAGGATCACTAGGAGTACTAGCTGCGCAGTAACCCTGCAACAACCAAATACATTTTTTAAAAAAAGGAAAAAGAAAAAGTCCATGATTCACAGAAAAGACAATCAGAAGACTGGATAGAAAAATAGGAAGGCTTGCAAGGGGAGAGAAGGGATGGACCTTGGGGACTGAATTTCATTTTTCATCATAAGGAAGTGAACTTGTGAAAGTCACTTCATATATGCTATACATAAATTAGGGACCTTTCTGTGTTTTTTGGTTGCTTTTGCTTTTTTAAGAATGAGGTACTAAATAGCAGTATGTATCAGTTTACACTTCTCTTTTATTCCTTTTGGTTCCTGAGCCTCAAATTAATCTGCAATAAATCCAGTAGTCCTGAAAGAATTCAGCTCTCATCTTTTCTCCCTTCAACTTCCAGAAGTAGAACTAACCAGTACCCACCCCCGGTGTTATATTCCTGCAAAAGCCTAATGTAATGACTATGTTAACCCATCCTAGGCAGTGTGAAGAGAGAGACTTCAATGCACCCTTAAAATCAACTTTGTATATTCAGGATAATCAGACATATTATTTACTTTGCTTTCCACACTGATTTTAGTTTTCAAATGAATGGAAATTGGAGCATCTCAAGTCTTACCTTGTCATTACAAAATTGTCAAATATAAATAACTACTGCTCTGATCTATCAGTCAAATCAAGACAGGGACTAAAAGAAAGAGGGACAATGAGAAAATATTAATTTTTGAACGTTCACATAAAAGTATAGTATGCGACTACTTTTTATATTAACCCTAGAAAATTTGATTATTTAGATAGACTTTAAATTAAAACACGCAGTACTATAGATAGTATCATGTGTAGGTTTCTCTTTGTATGAATGATTATAACTACATTCAATGGCAAGCTTGTTTCCTGGCAGGAACAGTAGAAAACATGTAACACCACACAATCACATCTAAAGTTCCTTATACAAGATATTTTAATATTTTCAGTACTCAAGTCAGAAAAATAAAGCTCACAGCAAGTATAAATAAAACTCTATCAATATTGTGCATTTATTAATTCTGAACTACACACGTGAATACTAGGAAACTTACTTCTAGATTCTGACTTGATTTCCTGAATAGCTTTCCAATGGTGACATGGATGGTGGTAAGTACAAGGGATAGCCAGCTTTTTATTGCTACTTATGAGTACTACTTGTTGAAAGCTTTATTTAGTCTCTCCTTTACAGCACCTATTACCAAAAAAGACTAATTATTTAATATTGCATTTCATTTTTGACTTATAAGTTTGAATTATAACTAACCTATTTCATAAGTAACACAATATCTTGCCTCACCCATGTGGTGTACCGCAGTTAAAGTAAGTACATGGTTGTGTTAGCACCGGTTTCCATCATGGCTGCATAAAAATTCCTTTTCTTTTGCTACTAGATTGTTGCTACTGGAAACTCATTAGTCAGATTTTTTGTTGGCAGACACAATTTCAAAGAAATGCCTAATTTTATTCATAGTTAACGGTATTTAATCTATGATTAGCTGATTCCAAGGTAGGAGAACCGCGGTGCAAGTGTGTGGTGGAGCAAACCTGCAGAAAAGGAGAAAGATGTAAGAGAACGAAGAAAGACGCACAGAACCCAAGGTGACACGAGCATGAGCCACCCAGGACACACAGTAGAACCGCACCAATACCCTTGGCAAATCCTAAACCTAATTGGGTGGACACTACAGCCTAACCACCAATTATAGCTCTGAGAATTTGACACATGGTAAGTTGCACAGGGCAGAAAGCTGCACAGTGGTAACTGTTAGCACTGTTTACTGTAGAGTTCTAGACATTCAGGCTTCAAAAGGATATAACCTGCCATATGCCTGATATGCATGAAGCCTAACCCTATCCTCGCTGTAGTTTGACAAAAATTCACTGCTTGCTTGAAAACTTTGATAAATATAAATGTTTCAAGGCACATGGACATGGCGATTTCATCATGGAAATCACAGTGTAAGACATTCTGGAGCCATATATGCGTGGTATACTTTTTCCCTTCATTTTAAACATAATCTGATTCATTTATGTCCTTGAAAATCTATTTTTTCTTGACCTTATTTGCAAATTATACACCATTGTGTAGCAAAATTTGTTATGTCAAAAGATATGTTTAAATATGCAATTGATTTAGTTACTTATTTCTTCATAGCTCACTTTGCTTGTTTGATCTTGTCAGACATAATGTAGATAATTACAGCTGCAACAATACTAATTAATTATACGTGCTCTTGATTTTTGAGACTGTGCTACCCTACAATATGATAAGGTTTTTATTTTACACTAAAAAAAAAATCACGAATGATCTTCAATTCATTTTAGACAAAGTTAAAGACAAAAAGATAAAATTTATTGTTTTAAAAAAATTATAAAGGAGATGCTAGTGAAAATACGTGATGAAAATGAAGACTGGAAGAATAGAAATAATACATTTACAAATTATGCTCTCATAACTCAGACTTATTTATTTGTTTATTTATTTTGAGGAACTGGGGTTTGACCTCAGGCCATTGTGCTTGGCAGGGATGTGCTTATTCTAATAAATTACTTCACCAGCCCCTTTAATGGCACAGATTTAGACAACACATCAACTGAACTGTAACATTTGGCATATGCCGTTCTGTAATGGGATTAAAATTTAAGTAAATTAGTGTTTTGAAGAATGTAGACATCAGCCGGGCGTGGTGGCACACGCCTGTAATCTCAGCACTCGGGAGGCTGAGACAGGAGGATGGATGCGAGTTCGAGACCAGCCTGGGCTACAAAAGTGAGCCCAAGGCCAGCCTGAACTGCATAGTGAGACCCTGTCTCAAAAAGACAAAAAAAAAAAAAAAAAAAAAAAAAAAAAAAAAAAAAAAGAAAAAAGAATGTAGACGTCATGAATAACTTGCTTTTTGAAATATACTTAATATACTTGAAATGAAATCAAGACACAGTAACAGTCCCTTTGTATATTTGTTTTCTTCCTATAAGAGTAAAGTCATTGTATCTAAAGTCACATAACTCCTAGTTAAAAAACCAGTTTGCCTTCACTATGTGTTAAAAAACAAAATATACCTGCCATCTTATATCACTGTCAATTTTACATGCATTTTATCTTTATTTGTAAAGCTGTATTGTGTATACTTTAATAATATTTATCATAAGTTCATCGGATATTTAGCAACAGTAGAATATGCTTGGTTAAGTGTTTGTTAGAGGGTGACGGTAGGTCATGCACATTATGAGATCATTAATATAGCTCTTACCCAGGCAAAGAGACTCTGTCTTCCTATATCATCCAAAGCATTATAGTGCTACAAAAATGAATGTTTAAAAATATATTTAATTTATATTTCTAGAACCTCATTCTTTCACCAGAGACTTTCTAGTCATATTTTGAGTTCACACATTGGGTACAAATTGAATATATCTTATACCTGTAAATAGATTGTGATTTCAGAGATATAAAGCCCAATTTGATAAGGTTATTATTTCAAAACAGGACTAGCACTGTATGTAGGGCTGGCATTGCTGTCCAGCAGTGCAGTTTTCTTCAACATAAGTGTTTTTTCATTAAATTCTCTTTTTAAATTTTATTAATTTTAATAAGAAAGAATTAACAATGGGACAGTTTAAAAACAGGAGGATAGCCAAAATAATTAATGCAATGCATATTGTAGTCTTCATAGCAGTGGTTCAGAGTACAAGATGCAGACATGACAACGTTTCTAAGCATTATTAGTGCAAATCTTTCTGCTCGTTGAACTCAGAGAAAGTAGTTGTATGTATAATTCAATAGTACATAATAGTAGAGGGTTATCAGCAGAAGTGGCAATGTTGGAAGCTGTTGACTTGAGCCTCCTACAGCTCAGCATATTAATATGTCACATCAGCCTGCCCTGGGAGTGGGGCTGACACAACATGTGGTGCCAGGAATTGAACTATGGTCCCTGTGGTTGCCTAAGCTTGCCTAAGCAGGAGCTTGAGACTGCTAAGCCATCTCACCGGCCATGGCTATACGTTTTATATCTCGTGGTTAAACTTTTCTGTGGGATGGCTAAAATCAAGTTTAGAAAAAGACCTATATAACACGAAAAATGTAACTTTTGTATCATACAAGGTTAGTCACATCTCCTCAGGATTTATCCTGGAGCCATGTACAGGACCTTGTAGATCTATTGTCAGTGTGAACCATATGGATGAATCATAGTCATTGCTTGACCAATTTGCTCCTTGGGAAAGCTTGAAAGAATGTTTTCTCCGTAAATGACTCTCCTTAGGCAGGCTATATGTCGTCAATCCCGTTTCTCTGTTGTCCCATAACCTGCTTGGATAGAAAATTTGAGACACCACTGAGTTATAGGATGTAAAGTACAGGTTCTCTTATGTCCTGAGTCCTCACTGACCTGGACGAACTAGAACCAAAATATTGGCAATCTTTGTAGCCCTACATTTTCTCCAACTTTTGGTGTGCAAACTTAAGTTGTTAACCCTCCAGAAGAGAAGCTTAGTGATACTATTACCCTATAACATAGACATTTGAGCTTTAACATTACTGTCTTTCTGAATACAAATCGCTTTAGACTTAACATGGAAGTGGTATTTTCCATCAACCATTGATATTTTAATAAATCTCTATAGAATGTGAAAGACAAAAAACAATCATATATATTTACAGAAATTAAAAATCTAACTATATACAAAATTGTAGCAGGTCAAACCTATAGCATGTTTTCCTTGTCTCTTTGATTACCTTTTTTTTCTTTGTTGAACATTTACTTGACAGTGAGTATAACAATAATTGATATGACATTTGAAGCACCGCACATCTAAAAGACAAAAATGACAGACATTCCAAGCATGGTTTTAGTATTACACATGCTCACCTCAGTGTAGTGACTTTCTTCACAGATATAAGCATATGTTGTTAGTCAGGGTGAAAATTCTACCAATTAACTGCTAGTTTAAAAACCTGTTGGAGATTCTTAAGGGTCTCTTTCTTTGATTTTAGGGAAGGGTCTGCAGGGTGTTCTGGTTCTCACTTCTAGATCAGCCTCACAATGATCTGCCTGTTTACAGTCTCTCAGCAGCTGGCATTTTACAGGGGCACCACACCACATCCAGTCTCAACTGCTCTCTTAGCCTGCCGTGAGGGCAGGGCAGACACAGCAGGCCAGGGGATTGAGCCCCTGCCCTGTATCTGCTTGCAGATGCTTTAGTCTGCTGAGCTATTTGGCTAGCCCTCACCAAGCTCTCTATGAAAATAAAAAAAGTATTAATTGAGAATACGAGACTGGGCCAAATGCCATGGGCTTGACAGGCTACAATTTTGTACATACTTGGATTTCCAAATGTCTGCGTAGAAATTGTGTAAGTGCTTATATCACATTTTATGGAGAGTAATTAGAATATCAATGATTGTCGGAAAATATCAATTCCAAACTAAGTCAAAGATGTTTGATATTCAGAAAGCCAGTGATGATAAGCTCAATTGCCTATATTATAGAGTAATATTATCACGAAGCTTTTCTGCTGGAGTGCCGAGAATGTAAATTAACAGACGAAAAACTGGAGAAAAAGAAGGGCTATGATGTTAGCCAATATTTTGGCCCTAGCCCTTCAAGATCAGTAGGACTCAGGACATTAGAGAACCTGTGCTGTAATATCCTATAACTCAGAGGTGTCCCAAATTTTCTGTTCAAGGAGATTATGGGGCCTCAGAGGAAAGGGACAAATGAGCTATAGTGTGTCTAAGGAGATTCACCCAGAGAAAAACATTCTCTCAGGCTTTCACAGAAAGCAAACTGGTCAAGCAATGACCTTAACTCGTCCCAAAGGCTGACACTGACAACAGTTCTACAGAGCACTGTACATGGTTCCAAAGTTAATCCTGACGGTATTTGACCTTGGAAGATACAAAAAATGAATGTTTTGTTATACAGATCGTGCTTTAACTTGCCCTTGATCACCTAGCAGAAAAACTTAATTACGAGACATGAAATGCGGAGCTAGGTTGGTGTGATGAGCTGTAGGAGGCTTGGATTAATAGCCTCCAACGTAGCCAGTTTCACTGGTAGCCCATTGCAATTGTGGAACATTGAACTGTGCATGCATCTGCTTCTTCTTAGTTCAAAGAGAAGAATTTTTTTTTCTTTCCTTACCAATATCAATTAGAAGGTGTGTCATGCCCATACCCCATGCTCTTTATTCCCATGCAGTGTGACAATTGTTAAAAAAATAATGTTTATTGAAAGTGTTAATGTTTAATTGTTTTATCAATCTTATATACCTATACCTATTAATCTAAACTGATCTGATGATAAAAATATGTAATATAACCATTGCTAAATGTTTCTGGTTTTGAAATTCTGTACTCTATGTACTCTTAATTGTTAATGTTTTTCTATCTTTGTTTCAGCTATATTTAGTGTTTAAAATAAAAAATAGACTCTCTATGAAAGGAATAATGATTATTCCAATTAATTTCTGGTTTCCCATTCCCTTCTGTGGACCATAAAGTAACCATAACTGAAGATGTATAATAAATAATCCAATGATAATTAATCTCTAGTGCCATTTGTACACACTTTTATAGCCTGACGAAGAGATCTTATGTAGTTGTTTTCTCTTTTTTTTTTTCAATTTTTTTATTGTTTAAATTTAACAATGGTTATATTACATATTTTCATCATCAGATCAGTTCAGATTAATACATATAGGTATATAAGATTGATCAAACAATTAAACATTAACCTTTCTAAATCCACATTACTTTTTCTTCCCCCCTTCTTTTCTTTGAAAGTTGACAAATTGCATATTGTTCTCACAATCATTCTATAGAGTGCAGTGTGTGGGCATGACCCACCTCCCTATTGATGTTGCATAGAAAAAAGAAAGAAAGAAAAAGAAAAGGAAAGAATATACTTCTCTTTGGACTAAGAGGAAGCAGATACCTGCACAGTCAAAGGTTTTGCAATTGCAGTGTGCCACCAGTGAAGCTTGTGATGTTGGGCTGAGGAGATAGCTCAGTAGAATAAGCACTTGCCTGGCAAATGCAAGGGCCTGAGTTCAATCCCGAGTTGTGAAAGAAAGAAAGAAAAAAGAAAGAAAGAAAATAAAAAGGAAAAAGAAAAAGCTAAGATCCAATGATCCCCTGCACTTCACTCCCTCTCTCTGCACCTTACATGTATGACTTTGTGATTTCTCTCACCTACTGGTAGTTAGTGGTGCAAACATAAGCCTGCAGATGTCACTGTGCTCAGGACAATGCCCACAGGACATGTCACCACAGGGTGTGATGTGAACAGAGCGCAATTAAATGATACAGGCTCTTTATACCTGTCTACTTTTCTAATGCACAACCAAATGGTCAGAATTTCTAAATAATGAATGATGTAATTTTTCCAAAGCTTTATTATGACCCTTTGATGCTTTAGTTCAAAAATGAACTAAATAATTTCCTAAGGGAATTATTCCTTACTAAGGAATAGTACTGAAGGAAATAAGTATCCCTTAGTTCAGATAAAGGAAATACACTAAAAGATCATCCCATCTCTGTTAGTATGGCCACTAAGGCATCTCTTTAACCTTCCTTCAAGTGCAGTGGTCTAAGAATATTTCATGATATAGAATTAGTATTTGTGTTTGTTGAGAGCTACAAACAACCTAGAGTTACACTAAAATATGAGAATATAAAGAACACATATGCTGTATGTCTGTGATATCTTAGAAGGTGTGTTCCTTCTGTAGTCCAAACATATTTTCCTAGAACTGCCTAACAGCTTGAGAGAACTTCATATTTAGCTTATTTCTTGAACCATCACTAAATACCACGTCGGTAAACGTAGTTCTAGCAAGCTTTTCCTGTTTAATTCATATACAGCTCCATATTTATTTAAGTCCTGTAAATCAACAAATACCTAACAAGACTATTAACATATGTGGATGCTGACTACTAGAATTTTAAACGATCTCAGGAACAGGGACCACTTAGAATTCATACTTAGTGTCCATTTGTAGCAGGTATATTCAAGCAATTTACAAGCTGTCAGAGACCTGTGAGCTGCTGATCAAAATTTATTGAGTATTCAAGACAAAGTGAAGGTAAGAGAGTAAGAGGTAAGTGGAGAAATGTGGTTTATAGACAAGAAATAAACTCTTATGGCACATTTGATATGTGGTATTTGCTTCCTATGTGCAGTAGAAAATTAGGCAGGATGCAAATTTTTCATTAAATTTCAAGTAACTCCAGTAATAGAGCAGGTAAGATACAAATCTGCCAGAGTAGGAGATCGTTCTCACCTTGTGTCTCTTTTCTTCTAACTCCTGTCTCTAAACTGGGAACAACATTTTTAAGAAAGCTAGAGATAAAAGATGAAAGAGAAAGGGAAACAGAAAATATTGCTGTAGACAAGGAAGAAATAGTGGAGTGGATGAGGTTTAAATAAATGTACCACATGCATGCATGTATGTATACACCCCTACACAAATGTACATACCACTACCCATGTTATGCACACAGAAATGACTGAATTTACTTTAACAAACATTAGATCATACAGCTGGAAGGATGTGAGACAGAAAGATGAGAATACTAGGTTAGGTTTTTTTTAAAAAAAAAAATCATGTATTTGGTACAGGGTCTCACTACAAAGCTTGGATTCCTAGTGATCCTCCTGTCTCAGCCTCCCCAGCACCTGGATTACAGGCATGCGCCACCATGTGAGGACTCAGTGGTAGGTTCAGCCCCCCCCCCCGCCCCAATGGCAGGGCCAGCATGGTACGCAGTGCCAGGGATCAAAGCCCAGTCCCTGGGCTTGCCTAAGCAGGTGCTTAGTCTGCTGAGGTATCTCACTGGCCCTCTGGTTAGTTTTTACTATGTCAGCAGATCAAGTATAAGTTTGGATGAGGTCTTGGTACTTGAAACATATAATTACTTAAAACCACAAGTATGTTCTCCAAGATAACAATAGTGTCAATATAATGGACAAAATAATTTCTGGTCTGTGCACACCCAAATTCCCATACAATCATATAGGCATAGTTTTTAAAGGAAATTTATTATGAGTACATGTTAATAAATTTCAAAAAACGTGAAAATTTCTCTAAGGATACCTTAATGTTAACATGACACACAGATAATGCTCTCTCTCTCTCTCTCTCTCTCTCTCTCTCTCTCTCTCTCTCCCCGCCCCCTACGTGTTCTTGTTCTTTCCTTTGAATCTGCTGCTGTGTATTTTAATTTACACCATGGCAAAGACATGTTCAGATTTTCAAGGACTTTAATAACCTATCTGTAGGAAAATATTTAAGAAGAAATACCTGCAGACACCCACCAGGCAGTGCATCGCCACGAAGCGTAGCAGCATTCATTCACCATTTCTGTATCACAGGTTATGTTTCCACTTGATGGTTTTTGGATCATTTTTTTCTTCAGATCTATTATGATGTATTTTCAAAACTGAGTAACATTTCCTTGTTTTTGAACCTTCCCTGACTCTTTAGAACTATGCATTTTTGTTCACAGTCCATCACTATTCATTATTCTTTTATAAAAATGTAATATAGAAAATTCCACGCTATCATTCTTCTGTTTCTTGTACTGCATTTTGAAGAAAACAATAACCATTAACCCCACGTATTTCTCACATATCTCTTTTTAATTTACAACTTTGATTAAAATGTACAAGTTGAGTGTACAAATTAAAAATTTGTATATAGTTCACGCCTGATTATCCTGGGTTACTTACTACCTCAGCCTACATAAGGATTGTGGTCACTTAAGTGAAACCACCAGTCCTATTATCTGCAATTTCAATTGCTTTTTCATTAGATGTGGTTAAGTTAAAAGTTTAGGCACAAATATGTTGAAGGGGAAAATATAAACAACCCATACAAGGCCAGCCAAGGCTGACACATCATTCTATGCTACATTACCATATGCCTTTACCTGAAGTTCATTAACATCTCAATAATCTTGTGACGCTTCTCGAAAGTATTAATTACAAAGTGTTCCTCAGAGGGTCTTGGCATATAGCTTAGTGATACAATGCCCATTGACCCAGTGCAAAGTCTTGAGTTTAATGCCTAGTACCAAAATTTTAAAAAAGCATTTTTTTTTTTTTCTCAAAGAGGTTTAGCTGTTTCCCACTACTGGAAGAATATTTCTTTTCATTTCTTTTTTTTTTTTCTTTTCCAATTGTCATATATGACATTTCTTTCATAGTAAGAAAGTTCAGGTCTTGGGGCAATGACCCTATACTTTAATATTATAAAATCAAAACAAAATCTGTTTAATACTTATTCCAATATATTCACCCTTCGACCTCAATAAAGTGATCTGCCTGTAGTGCTATCTCTCATATTTGCCTTTTAACCATTTCTTCCATGCATTGGTCCACACTGGCACAGGCTATTGATCTTTTGTTTTCTTAGATCAGAAATTAAATCAAATGTTTAATCCATATCTTCCAGTAGATCTCATAATTGTTAGTCCGTGCATGTCTTTTAGTATCTTATCAATCTTTCCTTTATAAGTTACTGTGCAAATGTAATTATTTATTAATTTACAATACAGGACCCGGCAGGATGGCTCAGTGGTCTAAAGCGCCTGCTTGGGAAAGCTTGGGTGGCTTCAGGGACTGCAGTTCGATCCCCGGCACCACATGCTGCGCCAGCCCTGCCCTAGGGACGGGCTGAGCCGGCCATAAAAATGAGTGAATAAACAAACAAAGGTTCTGAAACAAGAAAAAAAAAAAATAAATAAAATAAAAATTTAAAAAAAACAATACACTAGCACTGTTCCCTCTACACTCATTGATAATTCAGTCTAACAGAAACAGAAATCTGTATTTCATATTGAAGCTTCCCCTCATCCTCTTTAGCTACCTTGTTGTTTTCCCCCTCTTTAGCCTTCAGGTGAGGTAATCTCTGATGTTTGAAAGAATCAAATTCCATTGCAATAAACTCTTACAAAAGCAGCACACACATTGTTTGGGAATTAAATGCAGAGGTTGATGAATGAGGCTTGCAATGTTTTGCTTGCAGGATTTGTCCTTTGACAATAGTGAAGCATATGTTAAAGTGATAACTCTGTTTCACTGCACCTGGGGGATGCTAAGTCAGTAAAAGCAATCCATTTTGCAAAGACACTCCACCAGGTGGAGAAATGATTTAATCCAACTGTAACTAGAACCTTAGAAAGAATAATGTGTGCTCTGGCACGTGGTCATCAGGCTGAATATATTCAACTTAAATGAAAGATTATTTTAATCCCAAATATTTTTTCCAGTCAAGAAGGAAGGATGCAGCAGAAATTCATTAAGCCAGTTTAAACTAATATTGGCCACAACATCTGAAAATTAACAAGTGGTCATTTGTGTGTTGATTGTTGAGGCAATGAAACACCAAAATGACATCCATTTCATTATGACTAAATAAATTGCTATCCTAGACTTAGAGAACTTTGCTTTATACACTATGAATGCTGTAACAAAATTCCAGAAGGTTACTTATTTCATGCTACACACACAGAAATAGTGCATTATGTCTCCAAGGGTACAGAATCATATTAACTACCAGTTAATTGAAGATTTTGATAGGGGGAAAAACAAAGAATATTAACGCAATTGGCTAGGATAAAAAAGGAAAAAAATTATCAGACACCATTCTAATCTTAAGAAATGATTCTCCATTTAGTAGGACAACTCGGAGTTAGGGATCATTATTATTATCACTTGTAATTAATGTTTTAGCAGCAAGAACAGAGAAGGTCGGGGAGCAGGTGTGGTGGCACATGCCAGTAATCCCAGCGATTGGGAGGCTGAGGCAGGAGGATAAGTGCGAATTTGAGACCAGTCTGGGCTGCAGAAGTGAGCGCAAGTCCAGCCTGAACAGCACAGCCAGGCCCTGTCGAAAGAGGAAGAAGAAGAAGAAGAAGAAGAAGAAGAAGAAGAAGAAGAAGAAGAAGA
This sequence comes from Myocastor coypus, assembly GCA_004027025.1. Classification (NCBI taxonomy): domain Eukaryota; kingdom Metazoa; phylum Chordata; class Mammalia; order Rodentia; family Myocastoridae; genus Myocastor; species Myocastor coypus. Next base: position 15,521 of record PVJA010045558.1, read on the forward strand.
AGAAGAAGAAGAAGAAGA
>PVJA010045559.1:0-15576 GCA_004027025.1 Myocastor coypus
CCCCCCCCCAATCAATTTTTAATTTTGAGATGGACTTCAATTTGTTAAATTACCTACGCTGAGGTTGAACTTTATATCCTCCAGCTTCAGCCTCCTAGGATAGTGAAATTCCAAGTGCATACCTCCCCCCACTGGATGGATGTAATTTTTTTTTTTTTTTTTTTTTGTCTTTTTGAGACAGGGTCTCGCTATGCAGTTCAGGCTGGCCTTGAGCTCACTTTGGTAGCCCAGGCTGGTCTTGAACTCTCACCAATCCTCCAGCCTCAGCCTCCCCAGTACTGGGATTACAGGCGTGTGCCACCATGCCTGTCAGGATGTAATTTTTTTTACCAAAGGTTTTCTATCAGTGGTTGGTTACATCTGTGGATATAAATCCACTTACTCAGAGGCTGGCCATATGCAGAGCCAGTGCTTTTATTGGAAAACACTGTAGTGACCTGTACCTTTTTTTCACTTGATAGTATATTGTGATCAGTATTACTTGTTAAGTACAGTAGGTGTAGAATTTCTTAACTTGAAGGCTGGGTGTGGCCCAGGGGTGAGTGCCTGCCTGGCATCCACCACCCAAACAAAATTTTAAAAAACACCCAGTATTATCTACAGTGGCTTGATGGTTTCCCTGTCACTAATTTAAACTCCTTAAATAGATAGATATAACTTCTTGAGCCAGAGATACAGCCGAGTGGCTTAAGTGCCTGCCTGGCAAGCTCAAGGCTTGAGTTCAATCTCTGGCACCACAAAAAAAGAAAAAAAAAAAAAAAAAAGAAAGAAACTTCTTTACTAAGTGATAAATTTAGAGTGCTGCTTCTGCTTGCCCTAAGATGTAAAACAGGAGAAATGTTAACTGATAAAGCATGTTTTGTGTAGAGGTGAGGGACAGGCTGCCTGAGAAGCAGGATGTTTCTAACTTCTGAGGGGAAAGCTGGGGACAGCCAGGCCAACCGTGACGGGTCTTCTGGGGCCTCTCTTGGCTTGGCAGACTATGGCCTAGCCCTGGACGGCGTGTCCACAGAAGGGCTGGGAAGGCGGGCTTTCCCTCCCGCAGCCTTAGCCTTTGGCGTTGCACACAAGGTTCCGCTTTATTTTTTTCCTCCGTGAATCCCACAGGGACAGATCACAGGAAGGAAATGGAAGGCATCTGCTCTGTTGATATTTTTGCTCTTTACTTACTACAAATGTCCATTGAACCAGCCAAGCAAGCTGGTGTTTGGGGATCGATCTTAAGGAGCCAAGTAAACAGAGCTGCTCTTTGTGTTTCTGCCTTTTTTTGGCAGACCACCAGGTGAGAAGCTGTTGTGTAGGAAATGTTCATGGGGAACTTCCTGGGGGCACCGTGCTTGCTAGCAGTGGGCTGTCAGGCAGGAGCCCCTTGAGGTCTGTTTCGTGGGGAAGGAAGGTACTTCTTCTGGAGACAGCTAGCCATGTAGTCGGGTGGAAGACAGTTCTCAGTGGGCGCACGTGAACAGAGAATCAGAGTTGGACATGGCTGGAGGTACAGCTCTGTGCCACCCCAGCCACTGCAGAGGCTGAACAGGAGGCATGGTGCTCTCTTTATATTGAGGTCAACCCGGACAACTTGGTGAGACCTTCTCTCAAAATGAATAAATAAAAAGGGCTTTGGGAGGGTAGCTCAGTAGAGTGCTCGCCTAGCACAAATGAGCCCCTGGTTCTATCTCTGGTGGTGAGCATGTGCACACACGCGCGCGCGCACGCACGCATACAGTAACTGTATGAAGCTGAGGTTGGAAAGAATCTAAGGATTTCTTAGACTGAACCCTAGGAAGGCAGCGTGTGGAATTACTCATCTTTTTGTTCTCTTGCCTAGTTAAAAGCCCAGTCCATAGTAGGTGCTCCCCAGTTGCCCCAGGACTCTTCAGTTTCTAGTCATACATTGACGTGGAGCCCAGTCTTGGTTCTGTGACTTCATATGTAAGGTGATAGCAGAACTTCTTTACCTCAGAATTTCATCAGAACTCACACAAGGTGCTAGGTGTGGTGCACGCCTAGAATCCCAGCCCTTGCAAGGCTGAGGCAGGAGGATCACTGCAAGATCAAGGGCTATATAACAAGACCCTAAGTTAGGACAGGGCCTCCCTGTATAGTTCAAAATGGTCTCAAACTCATGACAGTCCTCCTGTCAGCATCCCAGGGGTGTGATTACAGGTGTGCACCACCATGCTCAGCTCTTTATTCTTAAACACAGGAGTAAGTCAGGCCAAGATGAGCTGTCTCCCAAGCCGACCATGACTGCAGTTTCTGCATAAGGAGATTTCTTTCATTCAACAAACATAATAAGAAGCTCTGTTATTTTCACTTTTTTTTTTTTTTTTTTTTTTTTAGCATGGGTCAAGCTATCAAACTTGGACTCTTGTGCTTGCCAGCCAGGCACTTATGCCTCCAAGCTCTCTCCCTGGCCACCATTTTTACTTTATTTCTTGTAGTGTTGGTGGTGGAACTCAGGGCCTTGCACATACTAGGAAAGCACCACTGAGCTGGCCCCTGGCCCTCATAACTACCTTGAGGCTGTCAAAGGCTTTTGGTGGTGGGACAGAGACTGAGGGGCACAAGGGACTGAGTGGTGGCAGAGGCAGCCCTCAGTTCCCAGTGCCTCCATCCCACTGTCCTGCACAGCTGTTCTGCATGTGTCACAGGAGGTGAACATCCAGGATGATATGTATTGCCAGCCCCTGGCGATGGTGTTTTCTGTGTGCATTTATGTGGTTGTCTGTGTGCATAATTGAGCACCAGCAGCTCCCTCAATGTGCCTTAGCCACTTGGAGTCCACAGGAAAGCAAAACAAGAGGCTGCGTGCAGCCAATGTTAGCAAGACACACAGGAGCTGGCCGGAGATTTCCAAGCCTTCTGGAAAAGCTGTAGAATGATTAGGAGAAAGCCAGGGCCAGGCAGGGAGGCTCTATAGAGAAGCCAGGGTGGCCTCTCATATCTGCCATGCGCCTCTTACCTCTTTGGGATTCTAGCTCAGTCTTGGCATGGGTCAGGAGGCCTGAAGTCCATAGCTGCATTAATGAATACATTTCACTCCTGCCTGGGGGCCCACATCATCTGCCTGCTACAGGAGCAGCAGAGTGTCCCAAACCTGAGGGTCGTGCCTGCTTGCGCACAGCACAACAGGGGCTCTATCAGCTCTGGGGAATGGTGTGCTCCTAGCTGCTCCAACCCTTCATTTCTGTCTCTGTCTCCAAACCAGGAATCCATCCCCCAAAACCTCCCAAGAACCCAAGACCTGGAGATTCCAATGCGGAATCCCAAAGTTCCAAGCTGGATGGCTTGCAACCCTCCAGGGAATCAGAAGATAGCCTGATACCTGCTGCCCCTGCAGAGTTCAGCAGGCAGGAGCCAGGGCCAGCTGTCTCCAGGTGGGTGGCTCAGGTGTTCCAGAAAGCCTCTCGTGACAGCTGTGGACATAGAAGTGGGCCCCTCCTGGGATGAGGGCTGCAAGACTGTCTGTGGGCTTTCCTCACTGTGAGAAAGGTTGTGATTTGAACCCCAGATATAGATAGCATTGAGTTGTTCAGGGTCCTAAAGTACACTTTGATACTCTGCCATCAAATCCCTACTCTTCATTCCTTCACTTTTCTGGTAAAAAAAAAAAAAAAAAAGGATGTACCATCCAGTGTGGTAGTATAATCCCATAATCCCAGCACTCTGGGAGGCTGAAGCAGGAGGTTGCAAGGTTGAGGTCAGCCTGGGAAATTTAGCAACTTCTTCAGACCGTGTCTCAAAAGAACAATAAAAAAGGGTTAGGGATGGAGCTCAGTGTAAAGGCTCTGAGTTCAATTCCCAGTTTAAAAAGAAAGAAAAATACAGTGTTCAATGGGCAGGGTACTAATAAGCACTTTCTAAATATTAGCTCATCAAGTCAAGGCACTGTAAGCTAAACGTTTGTTTTTGTGGTCTTGGATAGAGCCCAGGGCAAGTACTAGGCCATTGTCCTACCCCTGAGCTCCACTCCCACCCAGGGCACGAGTCCACTGGAGTAGCTGAGTGTGGTGGCGCATGCCGATAAGCCCAGCACTCATGAAGAAGGCAGGAGGACCTCTGAATTTGACCCTGGCTTGGGCTACGTAGTGATGCTCAAGTCCATCCTGAACTATATATAGCAAGACCCTGCCTAAAGCCAGTAATAACAGTAACAAAAGTCAGAAAGTGACGGTGTAGGAGGACCTGGATTCCTCTTCATTGTGCTTCTCTCCACTCAGTTTCCCTGAAGAGGAGACCATAGCTACCTCTTGGCTGGGGCAGCCAGAAAAAGAAGCTTCCCCCCTCCCCGCTTCCCAGGTAAGCCACCCTGGAGCCTGAAGAGTAGGTTCTTGTGTGTTTGTTGTGGGCAGCTGCTGGCCTGTGGGGTCCAGGAATGTGCAGACGGGGAGGGCGGGTATCCGAGGCTACAGGAAGGGAGTAGCTCAGGCTTGTTTTCTCATGACATTCTTTACTCTTACTGCTGTGTTCTCCTGTTCTGTTCACAGACCTCACTCAGGAGATTTGTCCCTCAGTTTGCAAAACCCAGGAAGAGAGTGACAATAAAAGCAGAAATAACAGAAGAAGATCTGGAGAGGAAGACTGTTAGCCTGGTAGGACGCTTACGGTGGGCCTAGCCAAGTCCCATGTGCAGGCAGATTGTGTGCCCAGTTTCACCTGAGTTTGGCAATGGACAGCTCTGCTGGGGCTCACACAAAAGGCCAGAGCTCTACCACTGGCCTTCACCCCAAGCCCCTTTTATTTATTTTTATCTATCTATCTATTATCTATCTATCTATCTATTTATTTAGCCGCACTGGGATTTGAACTCACAACCTTGGACTTGGCAGGCTGGCACTTGTGCCACAGAGCTATCTCCCCAGCCCCAACCCCTTTTATTTTGAGACAAGTTCTCGCCCAGCTGCCCAGGCTGGCCTTGAACTTGTGTCCTTCCACCTCAGCCTCCCCAGTCACTGAGATTACACTGTGTACCACAGCGGCAGGCCTGAGCCCTCTGTTTTTGGTGCACCACTGTCCAGATCCCTGTGACATGTGCCCCAGATGTTGCGTGTGCCCCCATGGGGACGGATGGTAGAACCCTGAGAGGCAGCCATTGCTCTGTCCCTGAGCGTTCTGCATTTCAGGGTCTTTTATGCCACTTAGATGCCCTCATTGTCATGAACTGCAGGGGTGACAGTGTCCCTGAGGGAGTGGCAGGTAATGTTCATGCACCAGGGATACCCAGATCCCGTCCCAGGGTCTGTGGTCAAACGAACTGTGGTTAATCTGTGCCCTCGGCCAGGACTCATAATACAAAGCAACAAATGAATTAGTGACACAGAAAATGTGTATGTCAGATGAGAAGTTGCCAGGGTCAGAGGCAGGGTGGGCAGGGCACAGGAGGGGACAGGGTCTCGGGGGTGACCGTGGTGATGGAGGTACAGCCCTCCATGAAGGAGAGGATCACATGCAGTGACCGTGCACCGATGTGGGCCTGTGCCTCTGGCTCTGAGTTTGTACAGCTTCTTAGTATAACGTGAGCCTGCACAGTCACATGACCGGACAGCGTAGCTTAACAGGAGGAGGAGATGTGCGTTGCTGTGAAACAAAGCTGTGTGGGACAGGAAATGGTGTATTTTACCCCAATTTCTTTTTTGTGTATTTTATGTTATGCTGTGCTGAGGACAGACCCCAGAGCCTCACAATCTAATCCCAGCCATCTCCCCCATTTTTTTTCCTACCTTGGTGGGGATTAAACTAAGGGAACAGCTGGCCGTGGTGGCACACGCCTGTAATCCTAGCACTGGGAGGCTGAGGCAGGAGGATTGGTGGGAGTCTGAGACCAGCCTGGGCTACAGAAGTGAACTCAAGGCCAGCCTGAATCGCATACTGAAACCCTGCCTCAAAAAAATAAATAAATAGGGGCTGGGGAGATAGCTCTGTGGCACAAGTGTCTGCCTGGCAAGTGCAAGGTCGTGAGTTTGAACTCCGGTCCTCCAAAAACAAAAAAGACAAAACAAACAAACAAACAAACTGAGGGAGCATTGAGCTATATCCCCAGCCTGTTTTTATTTAGAGCTAAGGTTCTGACAAATTGCCTAAGCTGACCTTGAGTTTATGATACTTCTGCTTCCGCCTCTTGAGGAGCTCGGATTATACCCCACTTGGCTTAGTTATGTTTTTCAGTGGTACCAAGTTGGTATGTCCAAAATACCAACATTTCAGCATGTGATTGCTATTTATCCATCCAGTAGTTCTGGGGATGGAGGTGCTTCCTCCACCTCTGAGCTGCTCCCCGAGCCTCTGCCACCTGGATTTTTATGCCCCTGATCTTGCCAAGGGCTGCACATTCCCAGGGAGCAGAACCTGGTAGCAGGAGAGGCCAAGTGTATCTGTTCCGCTTCTGATTCCTCATCCAGCAGCAGCACAGAGCTCTGCTGTGTGCCCATGCAGGTGTGTGGTGTGGTGCACAGAACCAGCCAGAGAAGCCTTCAGAGGGCTCGTAACAGAGGCTCATGGGCTAAGTTTCTCTCTGCACAGGAAACCCTGCCCAGCCCCAGTGCACCATGGCTGCCGGAGGGAGTCCTGGGGTCAGGAGATCAGATGGCCGCAGACAGCCCCCACCCTGAGCAGAGTGGCCAGGAGCCTGGGACACCTGTGCCTGGAGAAGGGACAGGATCCTCTAACTCGGAGATGGCCAACCAGGACCCAGCGTTGGAGCAAGGGACCAGCATAGTGAACGGTGGGAACGACGCAGGCAGCAGTGGGCCTGAGGTGGCACAGGGTCCAGCCAGCCCAGGACAGCTGTCCTGCAGTGGTGCTGAAGGAACAGAGCCAGACCAAGGCTACTCCCAGGAGGGCAGTGCCCCGCATGAGACCCCAAAAGGAGAAGGTGGCATCTCTAACACCCCTGAGCCCACTCCTACCTTGGCCACGCCATGCGTGAAGACCTGGGCTTCAGTCCAGGACCTCCCAGACCCTAGGCAGACACCCAGAGAGGCAGGCGGGCAAGCAGAGTGCAAATGGGATGGCCCAGAATGTGCCCCTCTGGGGACTGCTGTCATAGAAAACATGAGCACAGATGCCCCAGAGACAACACCGCAGGTCCTGGGGGTGGCCAGGCCAGGTATACAGGCCAACACCCTGCCTTTTGCGTCTCCCATGGAGCAGATCCCACAGGGCTGGGCGTGTCTGTCTGAGGAGACCACAGGGGGCAGGGGAGAGGCAGAGCCAGAAGATAAGCCCTCCAGTGACATGCTGGGGAGCCCTGCAGCCTCTCAGGCTGTGATTCTAGGGAACCAAGAGTCCACTCTTGATGCTCCAGAGCCCGGCCACCCAGCACTGGACATGGGCCCAGGCATTGATCAAACCCAGGTGCCTGGCCCTGCTGTGGAGTGGCCAGAAAGGGCACAGCTTGGGGACACACAGGCAGTGGAGTCAGAAGGCCAGCACCTTGAAGGAGGTGATGTGGGGCTCAGCCCTGGCCTCCTTGCCTTGAGTCCTCTGGAACACAGGGCTGCTGCCGATGGCCCTTTCTGTGAGGCCAAGGCCCACCTGGGAAGCCTAGAAGCTCCCACGCCCCCACCAGGCCCACTTCAGCAGCCTCTAGACTCTGCAGGCCAGGCTGAGTGGGCAGAGTCCATGGAGCTTGACTTCCTGCCCGACAGCCAGCTGCAGGATGCCCTGGATGCCTCCAACTTGGAAGTCCCACCTGAGCAGGTAAGAGTCCCTACACAGCGACCAGCCACCCCAGGGCAGATACCAAACAGCTGTGAAGACCTGTCCCCACACAGTGAAGGAAGGTGGAGCTCATGCATAGCAATCATGGGTTCCAGACACATGTGGCTGGAATGACAGGCATGTGCATGTGCTGCTGCACCTGGCTGAGTCACAGTTTTGATGGGTGTGACATCTGGTTTTCCAGGAAGGCTAGAGCTGCCTTTCTGTATGGTTTAACCTGTATGGTTGCTAAGGGACCTGGGATTGTGACAGTGGGGTACTTTTTTGATTCTGAGATCTCCCCTGCCAAAACCAGGGCCCTTAGGGGTACCAGCACCTAGTAGCTTTGTGTCCATCTGCTGCCACCCCTGGCTTCTCACCCCTGGCTCCAGGCTCCTGAGGAAGTACTGAAGGCCTCAGACTAAGAGAGTAACTTGAAGAAGCAGTCTAGTATTCTCAGAGCCACCCTGGGGAGGGGACTTGATTACTGACCTGGAAAAGAGCCTGTGTCCCCTAGCTAGGTGTGGAAGCACAAGCCTGTTATCCTAGCACTCTTGGGAGGATGAAGCAGGAGGTGCTGTGAGAGCTCACGTCCCCCCCCCCTCCCGGGCAACTTAGTGAGAGACCCTGTAGCAAAATAAAGTAAGGGGTTGAGTGTTGCTCAGTGATAAGGGTGATAAAGACAGGTACGTCACACACCTGTGGCCCTGGGTTCCTCCCCAGCACTCCTCACACACAGACCCTTGTCCCCTGTCTGGTTCATTTGGGGGGCCTGAGAAGATTCTTTGGTAGGCACAGAGAACTAACCATGTTTCTCTGCCAGCATCGGGGAGGCCTGGTTTTCTTTGGAGCCTGCTGGGCTGCTGTCTGCCCTGCCTGCTGATCCTGAGCCAGGCACTTGCCTCACCTGTCAGGGCAGGTGGCAGCCCAGCTGCAGCTCTACTCCCTCTGGGGGCGTGTGATGCACCAGGCTGTTGGCACCTGAGCCCGCTGAGTGTTTCATGGTGCACCCTGGGAGGTCGGTGTACTCTTCCCGCATGCAGATGGCGCCAAAAGAGCTCAGGTGCCTGCTCAAGAGGAGCTGGCTGGCTCAATGTTCCACATCAGCTGCTTCTGGTGACAGCTGCTTCTGGAACAGGAGCCCAAGGCTTCCAGATGTTGGCCAGCATCTCCTGGCTGTGTGCTGACCATCCCCAGCAAGACTGTTTTTATTCTTTTTGTGCAGCTGCAGCTGGTATCCAGGAACTCATGCATACTAGGCAAGAGCTCTACCACTGAGCCACACCCCTAGCTGGCCTGTTGCTATCCCTTCTAAACAGTTGCTCAGTGAATATTATTTTGGTGGTTCTGATGATTGAACCCAGGGTCTTCACACTGAACTACAGCTCATTTTATTTTGAGACAGGGTCTTTCTAAATTGTCCAGGGTGGGCTTAAGTTTGCAGTCCTCCTGCCTCAGCCTCCAAGAGGATGACAGATGTGTACCACTGTGCCTGGCTTGTGCACATGTGACAGCACACCTGCCTTGTGTCAGCAGTGAACAGATCAGCCATGGCCTCTACTCTAGGGCATTCATTGTCCCCATTCCCTAGTGTGACCTCATGGGGAACTTCATTACAGTGTTATTTTTCTCCTAGAGAGGTTTTCCTAAGTCAGCCCCATAGCTACAAGTAGTCAAACACTTTCATGCTGTGCACCTCTGAAGAAATAGCCAACTAAGGGCTGGGTGCTTCCCTAGCAGTTGTGAGGTTCATTGAAACACTGCAAAAAAGGGACAAAGGGAGGGAAGAAAGGAAAGAAGGACAAAACCCCAGCCAGGCTACGTACAGCCAAGGCAGAGAGCAGAGTGGCCAGGCCCAGTGGGCAGCCCTAGCTGCATGGTGTATGTGTGCACTCCTCAACACCAGGTGTTCCAGAGCAAGTCTGGGCAGCCCAAGTGGCCCAGCCAGGCAGCAGGTTCCCAGGGGAAGGGAAGGCAGGAGCAGGGACGGCTGCAAACACAGCAGGAGTGGACAGCGAGCAGACACTGTGGTCTCTCAGTGGCCTCACCACTCAGCCAGTGTCAGGTGGGCCATGTAGAATCATGCACTCAGACCACCACAGACTCCTCACAGGGGCCTGGCGCCCTCCTCAGCCCTCCTTATGCACCGCAGTCACTCACAAGGTGCTAGGTGGGATGTGATGGGGTGGAGTGCCCTCCTGTGTGTGTGAGGCCCCATGTTCCATCAGCTGAAGGGAAAGCTGATTCCCAGGGCCCTCCTGGGTCCTTGTCATGCACTGGTTATCTACAGTTGCTGGATGTAGGACATGGGGCTATGTATGCAACCACAGAGGGGGACTAGTTTTTGGGGATGGATCCTTCTCTGCTTGGGGCTATCTCCTGGGCTGTAGCAGCAGCCTAACCTCCACCCTGCTGGTGTGACCTTCAGATAGTGTGAGGTGTCTCCCAGGGCACACAGGCTCCTCCATGTGAGTTCCCTTGGATTCAGTGTCCACTCTACCTTAGTCAGTGGCTGTGTCCAAGGACATTCTCAGAACAGGCTCCTGGCCAGGCACTGTGAGAGACTGGTGGGTAAGGAACACAAATTTGACCCCAGCCTAGATAATTGAATAAATGAGGCCAGGGAGATAGCTCTGTGGCACAAGTGCCTGCCTGGCAAGTGCAAAGTCATAAGGTCAAACCCTGGTCCTGCTTAAAAAAAAAAAAAAAAAAAAAAAGGTCTGGACAGTTTAATAACTTAGCAAGACTTTGTCTCAAATTTTTTGAGGGGGTGGGGCACAGCCTGCCCTGAGGGCAGGGCTGTCACGTCGTGTGGTGCCAGGTTCGAACCTGGCCCCCGTACCTGCCTAAGTTTGCCTAAGCAGGCACTTTATGTTGAGCTATCTCACTGACCCCCATTGTCTCAAAACTTTAAAAGGGCTGGAGGTGTAGCTCTGTGGGGAAGCCTTGGCTTTAATCACTATACTATATTACTTCATTCCTCCAAAAAAAAAAAGTGGGACACTCAGGCCCCACAGCAGTCTTTAGGGCCCAGAACTCACTCATCAGTGTAGGTGCATCAGGGGGCCAGGACCTGAGCACTGGATTGGGCCTCAAAGGGAGAAGGAGCAGCCACCCTAGTGGCCACACATCCTGTGTGTTCACTTCCATGGCCCCAGTACCACTGAGGCAAAGGCTACCACCTCTGTCATCTGTACTTCTTTCCTGCGCCCTGCTGGGCTGCTCACTCCCTGCGCCCTCACCCTCCAGGAGAATGAGTCAGGCCTTGGCAGGCCTGGCCCCAAGCCTGGTGCCAGCTGGGGAGACCGAGTCTTGGAGACAGAGGCCCAACCACGGTAGGCATGGGGTGGGAGGGAGCTTGTGCTCTGGTTCTCCCTGCTGGGCTCCCAGAGCAGCAGGACCTGGCTTTCAAATTACCTGTGTCCCCCTGTGCTCCAGAATGGGACAGGTGACTAATGATCTGGACCCAGATGAGGAGCCCCAAGTGAGCCTTCCTCACTCCCATCCTCACCTGGGTGCTGCAGGTGGTTCCAGGAAGAGGGGACCTTCTAAAATAGTGATTCTCAACCTGTAGGTCTCGACCCCAGTGGGAGTCAAATGACCAAAACACAGGGGTCACCTAAAGCCATTCTGAATCATAACTATAGCAAAATTACAGTTTTGAAGTAGCCACCAAAATTATTTTTTGGTTTGGGGTCACCGCAACATGAGGAACTGTATTGTGGGATCACGGCATTAGAAAGGTTGAGAACCACTGTTCTAAAAGAAGGTCTCATTCTATCCCTGAGCCCCCTGGGAAAGGAAGGAACCCAGACAACACTAACACTGCAGGCTGGGGTAACTTGGGTCTGTGCCCAGCTGTGCACTACAGGGACCCTGACTGTGTCACCTGTCCTGGTTACTGGCTATGAACAGCCTCGGGCTCCTCCTCCCTCCAGATGTGCACATGCACCCGCATGCCTTCCCTGCTCACCAGAGGCTCCACAGTGTCCCTCCTCTTGGGGTCTGCCCTACCCAGCCCTGCCACTAGGGCTAATACATCCTCCCCATTGCACATGCTTGAATCTGTCTCACCTAGCAGTTATTCACTTGCAGACTTGTTTCCATCCAGTGGGTGGAGGATGGGTTGGACATAGCCTTGAGCTCCTTGGTGCCCTCTCCAGCAAAATAGTCACACCCCAGTCTCTGCCCAGTTCCCTTGGTACCATTCTGTCGCCAGAACACTTTCACATAGCCACTGAGTGCAGAAGGCATTTTGGGCACAGTGGCTCCTCCACATTTAACCAGAGCAAGTATGTGTCACATTCAATTTCCCAGCAGCCTCTTGGGCTTGTGCCATCTGCTGACCTTGGATGTCTGGGAGCCCTGAGCGGGGAAGAGCCTGGGGCCTGGCAGGTGCCCGAGGGAGCACATATATGGCCTACACCCAGGCCAGCCAGTGCCTCATGGTAACCAGGTCAGGTGTGGCAGACCAGGATCTCCATAGGGCCCACCAGCCTGCACAAGAGCAGCTGACAGGGCCACCGGCTCCTGATCCCAGAGAAGCATGATGACGGCAGCTGGAGGCAGAACTTAGAGGCAGTGATGTCAAATTGGCATAGCTGGAGGAAAGATGGGGTCCCACTGTGGGCATGGATGCTGAGTTCTGCCCTCCCAGCTATTGGTGCTGCATGGGGTCAGGCTGTAGGGATGGGAGTTGAGGGGTCCGCAGGGGCTGCAGCAGTGCTCCAGCCATGGAGGTTGTCCCATCCCACATCTTTTAGAGGACTCAGCTTAGGGATGGCCTGGGCAGTGGCGGGAGGCCAACTTCCTGCCTTTGCTTCCCAAGGATGGAGGATGCCTCCAACACAGTTTGCGGTCTCATCGTGGAGCTCTCTAACCTCAAGTAAGGGCCGGGCTTGTTCCTACTGGTGCGGCAGAGGGTACAGAGCCATGGAGGCAAGTGGGGAGGCCTGGGGGCTTGGGTAAACTGAGGCAGGAGTCCTGCACAGACCCTGGCTGTCTGGAAAGGCAGGACAAGCCAGGGTGGTGAGGAGTTAACAGGAGACCAGGGGCACATGCAGTGGTGTGACTGACCTGCCCCTGACAGCATGTGTACCTCCTGCCCCCAGCCGGATGATCATGAGTGCTCACCGAGACCTAGAAGCCTTCAAGCGCCTTGGCTCCAGGAAGGCCCGGCCTTCACCCTGCCTGGAAAAGGGGACTGGGGCCAAGCCCTGGGGCGAACAGCCCTGGAGGGACCTGTAAGCTTCTCTGCCACCATTTTTCTTCAGCTCTCACCTGGTGTTTTGTTTCCAAGATGCTTGAGGAGTTCCTAGAAATGTCCCCTACCATCTGGAGGTCAGCCTCCCAAAGACAGGAGAGCCACATGTGGGGTGGGGCCTCCTGTGGGGGCCAGCGTAGGTAACACCTTGAAGCCCCAGAGGCAGCTGCTGGCACTCCAGAAAGTTAGTGGAATACTGATGTTTGTCTGATTTGTAAAAGGTTAGATTTGCAATTTCTCTCCTAGAGGAACACAGGGCCCCATTTGTTGGTTATATTTTCCTTTCTTTCCCCACTTTCTATTTTATTTCTTCTGAGACCAGTAATAAATGACGTCATAAGGCTTGTGTTCCCCTTTCCCTTGGCTTTCTGCCACAAACCTCTGTAAGGTCTATTGTTCACCTACCTCCTCTTTTTCCAGCCTCACATTTTGGGGCCTCCACAGGACCTGTAGACTGTTCTGTCCTGAGCCCTAGGAGGGGTGGCAGACATCTAGCTGTTCACAACTATCCTCCTGGATTCATGGCAGGTACCTGCAGTGGTACCTGCAGTGGCAGGCTGGGGCCAGCAAGCGAGAGCACCCTGGGCCAGCTGACCGTCTCTCCTGCCTGTGGCTCACACACCCAGCTCCCAACCCCAGCCATTCTGAAATGTGTATTCTGGAGGTGTTTCCAATATCCCTTCTTTGTCCCAGCCCCTCAGCCTGTTCCAGCTGTCTCCAGGGGCTGCTCCCACTCCCCACTGAGCTTATTCTCCACTCCACTGCTGGGATGCTCAAGTTCCCTTCACACCAGGAAGCTGGACAGACTTAAAGCCCACTTCCTGTCTGCGGTGCTCAAACCTTGGAGGACTTTTTATGCCGAGGATGGACCCCTGACTGCAGTCCCAAAGGTGTGAAACGCTGCAGTCAGGTCAGTCCCGTAGAACACACGTGTGTACACACACAGTTCCACTACAAGACTGTACAACACATACCATTCATTCCAAGGCCTGAAGTGCCTACTGGAGGCCCTGTTGCATGGGGTGCCCCAAGCTGATGTAAATGCTGGCCCAAGAGACCTTTTAATGAGGTGGGGGGGTGTGCTGGGTCTGGCTCCTGGTTTCCCCAAAGCAATCTGCAGAGCGCTGGCTAAGAGGACTTCCCACCATGAGCCTCAGGCACCAGGCTAGGGCACCCCGAAATTCAAAGAGCATTAAGGGGTGAAGCTACGTAGTAAAGGGGTGCCTGCCCCAGCTCCTTCACTCTCGAGGCTGCACACTACAAAGGTGAAGGCGAAGGCGTCTCAAGTGTTTATTGAACTTGGGGTGGGCGGGGCCTTCGATACCAGGACGGGGTCAGGGGCGTGTCTTGGGGGAGCGTTCCTTCAAGGGGCGTCTCGAAGTCCCGCTTCCGCCGAGCCGGGTCCCTGTGATGAAGGGAGCATCCTGTCTCTGCGCCAGCCTCCTAGGCGGACGTGGTGAGACCGCAAACGGAGGGCGAAGGTGCGGCCACCTTCCCGGCACCTTTGGAACCTGGAGGAGAAAAGTGGGGGGGTGTTAGTAGATGGCAGTGACTCGCGCTCCCCAAGTACTGCAGTTCCACCTGGGGTCTGCCATGCTCAGGCGCCCCCTAGGGGCTGTTCCTCAGATCTTGTAATACTCCCGGTCTAGGGTGGCCGCCTGGGACCCAAAGCCCGAACCAAAACGTGTAACTTTCAACTCCGCAGACCTTGCTGCCCCCTCGTGGCCGCCGGCCTCCGGGGACTGAGGAAAGCCTCCAGCAGTCTCTGAAACTGCGCGGAGACTGCTCCTCAACCCCCTCAACCCAAAGCCCTGGAGGGAGAGCAAGGGTTCCTGTGCCCACAGATAGAAGGGAAAGGGCGCCTGGCATCCACCACTAGGGCAGGTTGAGGCAGGAGGTGACAAGTTTCAGCCCAGTCTGAGCAACTTAGACCCTATCCCTCCTCGATAAAAATGCCCCCGACTCTGTGCGAATGCCCTGCGTCCCATCCGCAGCACAACAACGAAGAGCCTTTATAAAGCTGGAGAAGTGGATGGAGGGGCCATCCAGACCGAGGCTCCGCCCCAGCCTTAAGGGGGATGCAGCACCCGCCCTCCCCTGGGGGGCCCGACTTCCTCTACTCCCTAGAACAGGTTCTCCTTTAAAACCCCACAGATCGGGCCCGGCGGGATGGCTCAGTGGTCTAAAGCGCCTGCTTGGGGAAGCTTGGGCAGCTTCAGGGACCGCGGTTCGATCCCGGGCACCACATGCTGCGCCAGCCCTGCCCTTGGGGCGGGCTGAGCCGGCCATAAAAATGAGTGAATAAACAAACAAAGGTTCTGAAACAAGAATAAAAATAATAAATAAAATAAAAAAATTAAAAAAAAAAAATAAAACCCCACAGACCTGGGCCAGCAAGATGACTCAGTGGCCTAAAGCACCTCAATCCCTGCCTGGCAACACATGCTGTGCCAGCCCCACCCCCGGGCAAGCTGAGCCGGCCATAACACAAATAAGGTTTTTTTGTAAAAAAAATTAAGCCCGGCCGGGCGTGGTGGCGCACACCTGTAATCCCAGCACTTGGGAGGCTGAGGCAGGAGGATTGATGTGAGTTCGAGACCTGCCTGGGCTACAAA
>PVJA010045560.1:0-15569 GCA_004027025.1 Myocastor coypus
AAGTTTGAAGACTTCATATATAAATGGATCTATGTTGAACATATACTCATTAGTGAAATAAACCAGACCTATATGTGTAAATATCGTATAGTCTCCCCAATATAAGAACTTTAAAGAAGGAAACAAGAACTTAAGGGCATAACACAGCTGAATGTGTTATGGATTAAACAACGAAGTGAATGGAAGCAGATAAAGGAGAAAACATATCAATAGCAAAACCATACACTTATGTACACAGGATGAATCAGATATTGGTCTCAAGAACCTTCAAAAGGTTCAGCATATTGATTATAGCACAATGTAATGGTAAAACTATGTTTGGAATACATGTCACTCTTGTCTTCTTGATATGTACTGCTCCTGGTGTAAACTCAGTTACTGTCATTCTCTCTCTCAAGAGTAGTATTTGAAAATAAGAGACCGGGCCAAATACCATAGTCTTTTTTTGTGTGTGTGGGACCAGGGTTCGAAGTCATGACCTTGCACTTGCCCAGCAGGCAATTGTGCCTCGGATCTATCTCCCCAGCCCCCAAATACCATAGTCTTGACGGCTACAATTTTGTATTTCCTTGAATTTCCAAATATCTGTGTCAAAATTGTGTAACTGCTTATATCACATTGTATGGAAAGTTATTAGAGGGCACGGCGGGATGGCTCAGTGGTCTAAAGCGCCTGCTTGGGGAAGGTTGGGCGGCTTCAGGGACCGCGGTTTGATCCCCGGCACCACATGCTGTGCCAGCCCTGCCCTTGGGGTGGGCTGAGCCAGCCATTAAAATGAGTGAATAAAGAAACAAAGGTTCTGAAACAAGAATAAAAAAAATAAAATAAAATAAATAAAATAAAATAAAGAAAGTTATTAGAATATCAATGATGGTCAGAAAATATCATTTCCAAGCTAAATCAAAGATATTTGATACTCAGAAAGCCAGTGATGATAAGCTCAAGTACCTATATTATAGAGTAATAGTATCACAAAGCTTTTCTGCTGGAGGGTTAAGAATGTAAGTTAACAGACCAAAAATTGGAGAAAAAGAAGGACTGTAAGGATAGCTAATATTTTGGCCCTAGCCCTTCAAGGTCAATAAGGACCCAGGATATAAGAGAACCTGTGCTGTAATGTCCTATAACTCAGAGGTGTCCCAAATTTTCTGGTCAAGGAGATTATGGGACCTCAGAAGAAAGGGATGAATGAACTATAGTGTGTCTAAGGAGAGTCACCCAGAGAAAAACTTTCTCTCAGGCTTTCACAGAAAGCAAAATGGCCAAGCAATGGCCATGACTCATCCCGAAGGCTGACACTAACAACAGTTCTACAAAATACTGTCTATGGTCCCAAAGTTAATCCTGAGTGGATTTGACCCTGGAAGATACCAAAAAAAATGAATGTTTTGTTATACAGGTCTTGCTTTGATTTGCCCTTGACCACCCACCAAGAAAAAAAATGCTTAATTACAGTGCATGAAACGCAGAGCTAGATTGGTGAGATGAGCTTTAGGAGGCTTAGATTCAATAGCTTCCAACACCACAAGCTTCACTGGTGGCCCACTGCAATTGCAGAACATTTGACTGTGTATGTATCTGCTTCCTCTTAGTCCAAAGAGAAGTATATTCTTTTCCTTTTTTTTTCTGAGCAACATCAATAGGGATGTGGGTCATGCCCACACACTGTACTGTGTAGAACGATTGTGAGGACAATATGCAATATGTCAAATTTCAAAAAAAAAAGAAAGGGGAAAAGAAAAAAAAAAGGAATGTCGATTTAAAAGGGTTAATGTTTAATTGTTTGAACAATCTTATATACCTATATGTATTAATCTAAAGTGATCTGATGATGAAAATACGTAATATAACCATTGTTAAATTTAAACAATAAAAATATTAAATTTAAAAAGACTATAACACTGACAAAATTTTTCTATCATTTTTGCATGGTCTCTTCATTCTGCTGTGTAAAATCTTTTTAATATGATGTGATTCCATTTGTTGACTCCTTGTAATATTGACTATGTGACTCACATTTTGTTCATAAAATCTTTGCATATACTGATTTCTTCAGGAGTTCTACCTTTTCTATGTTTGTTGGTGGGGGAGACTCTCTAGCACTCAATCACTAAGCTACACCTCCAGTACTTTTAATTTTTTACATTTTTTTTTGTCTTTTTGAGACAGGGTCTTGCTATGCAGTTGAGGCTGGCCTTGAGCTCACTTTTGTAGTCCAGGCTGGTCTCGAACTTGCACCAATTCTCCTGCCTCAGCCTCCCGAGTGCTGGGATTACAGGCGTGCGCCACCATGCCTGGCTAACTTTTTACATTTTGAGACAGGATGTCACTAAGTTTTTTGAGCTGGCCCTGAGCTTGGGATCCTCCTGCCTTAGCCTTGTAGCTTGGATTACAGATGCATCACCATAGTCAGCTGGGTTTATCCCAATTTATACAAGAATTTTACCGAAAATATCTACAGTAGGGATTAGTATTAATTTACCAAAGCATCTTTGTGTTTAGAATTAGACTTGGGCCCACATCCTTGTGACAGATCTCCAGCAAGTATTTTCTTTTCCTATAATTTAACACCAGCACCTGTAATGTCACAACAGATGCAGAGAGGGAACTGTGTACTCACCACAGCTCTGATCATGTCTCGTGGACCAACAGCGTCTCAGCATGAGTGAGAAAAACAAAGCCCAAAGACAACTTTGAGGTAATTCTGTATAAGAAATTCAGTGTTCACCTTGACCACCAAGCCTCCCATCCCGTCCTTGGTGTAGTCTCAGCTACTCTGAAGCCCTAAAGTTTCTCACAGCTTTCAGCAGCCCTGTTTGAAGGACTCAGCAGGAGCAGGGCCACATTGCAGAACTCAAGTTCCAAGTCTATTTCAGAGGAGACTGGCTGCCTAGTTAACAATAAGTTGGGAAAGGATGAGTATGTGAATGGTTCTCTGTCCCATGATGAACCTGGCCCTACTAGCATTGTGCAATAATCACCAAGGATTTGGACCTCAAGTAACAAGGCATGACAGTCTTCAAGATCAAATAATTTCTCCTCTGCAGCCATGGCACAGAATTACTTCTCCAAGGTCCGCCACTCCATAAACTTGGACCCTAGAGGGGTCCTTATATTTGTTTCCATTGCCCTCAACAGAAGGAAGTAGTGTGGGGCAGACCCTAGAGAAGGGCAAGCTTCCTGCAGCCCACATTCATACCCTGGTTCAGCCTTACAGTGAGTTGTAGAAACACACAGACAGACAAGTTTCAGACAACCCCAGACTTTCTTTTGGCAGCTGACATGGGCTTTATTGCACATTTCAAAGTGACAGAGCAACCTTGAAACAAATGCGTAAGAGCAATGATTCTTGCCCATGGCTTTATAATGAAGCTGGAGCAAGTGCCAGGAAAGTTGTTAACACCAAGGAAGGCCACCTCAAAAAAGCAGGCATCCAAGGAACTTTGGAATATCCTTCACTCCTGGGCTTCTGTCACTTCATCCTGAGGCCTCTGTGCTGTGCAACACAGGCCTCCTTTTATGGACCAAGGGCTGTGTGAGCAAGTCATTGGAGGTGGGAGCAGGAGGGTGGGAGAGCATTGTCCCTCCGCATCCTAGCAGAGGTACACTTTGAAGGCCAATGGCACAGTAGAGGCCACGTTCTTAGACTGGCTGGAGAAGCTGCCTTGTCCACCTCTTTCTAACTAAATACAAAGTCAAATGAGGAACAGTGGCAAGATGACACCAAGATGACAGTGGTGTAGTGTCTTGGCTCTCATTCCAGCAGAAGCCCTTCTTGGCCTGGTTGTCCTGCAGCTAATACTGCAGCTGCATCCTGCCAGGTAGATTGCATCAAAGTCGAGCAAAGTGCAGCAGGCTGGGGCTGCCGGATGGGTGCTGCCGACGCGAGAGGAGACTGGCAGGGAGCACCGTGGGTCAGGGGCACATGGCTTCGTAGAAGATTGTACCCTGGGCCCTGCCCATGAGCCATGGTCAGGGCAGTAGAGGAAGTACTACAGGTACTAAGCCACTTGGGCGACTATGGAACGGACACCAAGCAGGTTACGGAGCACTGTGTGCGAGTATGAATAATAGCCCCAGGAATAGGTCCTCTTTGTTAGGGCCTGAACCATTGTCAGATTTTGTGGCCATATCACACGTTGCCACAAGCTCCACAGAATGAGCAGAGCACTTAGCTGCCATCTTGAAAGTGGGTGGGTGGAGCAAACTGAACTGCCCAGTCTACCTATTCTGTCTCCCAGCAGATTAAGAGCTTCTGTTTGTTTGTTTAATTTATTTAGTATTTTAGGGGAGGGTCTACAGGGTCTACAGGGTATCACTACATAGATCAGATTCATACTGATCCATTTGTTTACAGCCTCCCAAGAACTGGGATTACAGGCATTCCACCACACCCAGTCTCAATAGCCTTCTCTATGTGCCCCGGAGGTGGTCCTGGCTCTGCAGGCCAAGAATCAAACCCTGGTTGTTGTATCTGCCTAATCAGGTACTTTAGTCCCTTGAGCTACCTGGCTGGCCCTATTTAAATCTTTGATCCATTTAATTATAATTTAGTGCACAAAGAGACTTATTGTACATTCAATTTTTGGCATGTGGGAAGCCATTTTCCCCAGCACCATTTCTTGAAGAGGCTTTTTTCCAGTGAATGTATCTGGCTCCTTTATTTAACATAAGGTAGGGTGAGTGTGCTTGAAGTTGTTTGTGCATCTTCTATTCTGTTCCACTGATTTCCAAGTCAGTTTTATGCCAGTACCATATTCCTTTCTATCATGATACTTTATAGTACAGCTTCAAGTCAAATATGTTGGTGTCCCTTGTCTTGTCCTTGCTGCCCAGAATTGGTTTTCTTATTCTAAGTCTTTTCTGGTTTCATATAAATTTTACCACTGTTTTCTCTAGTTATGTGAGCTATGCTATTGGTATTTTGATCAGGATTATATTAATTGCATAACAATTTTGGAACTATGACCACTTTGACTATGCTGGCTCTGCCCACCCAAGAATAGAGTATATATTACCATTTTTTGACAGCCTCTTTCTTTGATCTCTTTTTGCAGAGTATTATAGTTTTCAATGTATCAGTCTTTCTCTTCTTTCGTTAGTTTAATTCCCAAGCATTTTATTTTTCTTTTTTTATTTATTTTTTTTTTCTTGTTTCAGAACCTTTGCTTGTTTATTCACTCATTTTTATGGCCAGCTCAGCCTGCCCCGAGGGCAGGGCTGGCGCAGCATGTGGTGCCGGGGATCAAACCGCGGTCCCTGAAGCCACCCAAGCTTTCCCAAGCAGGCGCTTTAGACCACTGAGCCATCCTGCCAGGCCCCAACATTTTATTTTTCTTGATGCTATTGTAAAAGCTGTTGTTTCTCTAATTTCTCCCTCAGTGAATTTGTTATTCTTGCACAGGAATGCTATTGATATTTCAGTGTTAATTTTGTGTCCTGCTACATTGGTGGATTTGGTTATCAATTCTAAGGGTGAAGTATTTGTGGTCTAATATAGACGATGGTGCCATCCATAAATAATGAAAATTTAACTACTTTGTTTCCTATTGATACTCCCTATGTTTTTTCTCTTCTCTAATTTCTCTGGGTACTGTTTCCAGAACTATATTGAACAGGTGTGGTGATAGAGGGAATCTTGTCTTGTTCCTGACTTTAGAGTGAAAGGTTTCAGCTTTTGATCATTTAGTATGATGTTTGTTGTTGGATTATCATACATGAATTTCATCAAACTGATAAAGATCTATTCCAATTTTCTCCGTGGTTTTTAAAATCATAAACGTGTATTAGATATTGTCAAATGCTTTCCCAGCTTCTGTTGAAGTGATCATGTATTTTTTGTCCTTGGGTCCATTAACATGATGTATTATATTTCTTTGTTTACACATATTGAGCCATCCCCATATCTCTGGGATGAATCCTACCTGGTTATGGTATATAATTTTTTTGGTGCTTTCCTGCATTCTGCTTGCCAGTTATCTTACTGAAGATCTTTGCATTTATGTTCATTAAGAAGATCAGTCCATAATTCTTTTTTGGTTGGATTCCTCTCTGGTCTTTGAATCAGGGTAATTCCTGCTTCCATGAATGAGTTTGGGAGTATTGCTTCCCTTTTGATTTCACGAAAGAGTTAGAGGAATAGTGATATTAGGTCTTCTCTAAAGTGATGTAGAATTCAACAGTCGATCTGTCAGATTTAGGCTTTTCTTTGTTGGTTGTTTTAAAATTATATCTTGGGGCTGGGGAGATAGCTCAGTAGAATAAGGCTTGCCTGGCAAGCACAGGGTCCTGAGTTCAATCCCCGGTACCGCCAATAAATAAATAAATAATAAAATAAAATTACATCTTAAATTTAACTGATTATTATTTGGGCTATTTACTTATTTTTTTTTTATCTCTTTGATTCAGCTTTGGTAATTTACATGCACCTAGAAGGATTTTGTTTTTTGATTGACTCAGACTGCCTTAAGGGTGGGACTGGGGATCGCACTGCCATCCCTTGTGCCTGACTTGAATTGTTGGCACCAGTGCTTAAACCATTGAGCTAACCGAAAAGCCCCCTCATATGCACCTATAATCTATTTTTTCTGAGTTTTACATTTTAGTAGAGTATAAGTATAAGTTCTTATACTTATATAGTTCTTATATAGTAGAGTACTATATATATAGTATATATATATATTATATAGTATATATATATATATATACTATATGTAGTATATAGTAGAGTACTATATATACTTATATAGTAGAGTATAAGTATAAGTTCTTATTTAGTAGAGTATAAGTTCTCAAAGTAGGTACTGATGATCTAGATTTCTGCAGGATCTTTTCATTCCTTTATTTTGAACCAGAGTTTTGCTATGCAGTTCAGTCTGGCCTTGAACTCTCAGTAATCCTTCTGCCTCAGATTCCTGAGTGCTGGGATTACAGGTGTGTGCCACAATGCCTGGCATCCATTTACATTCCTAATTGCATGAATTTGAGTCTTTGAAAAATAACATCAAGAGTTTATCTGTTTTATTTAATCTTTGAAAGAATCAGCCATTCATGAATTCTTTTTTTTTTCCAATTCTTTTATTGTTTAAATTTAACAATGGTTATATTACATATTTTCATCATCGGATCAGTTTAGATTAATACATATAGGTATATATATAAGATTGATCAAACAACTAAACATTAACCTTTCTAAATCCACATTACTTTTTTTTTTCTTTTCCCCCTTTTTTTCTTTGAAAGTTGACATATTGCATATTGTCCTCACAATCATTCCATGAATTCTTTGTATAATTGTTTTAGTCTCAATTACATTAATTCGTGCTCTGATTTGTGTAAGTTTCTCCATCATACATACTCTGGGCTTGACTTGTTCTTTTTCTGGAAGTTTCTTGAGGTTCACCATTAGGTTATTTATTTAATCTTTTACCATTTTTCTAATGTGTCAATTTACTGCTATAGGTTTGGTAAAATGGCTAAGCAGTCTAAAGCGCCTGCTTAGGCAAGCTTAGGCAACGGCAGTGACTGTGGTTTGATCCCGGGTACCACATACAGGGCCATCCCCACCACCAGGGCAGGCTGAGCCAGCCATAAAGAAAATTACTGCTGGGCGTGGTGGCTCACGCCTGTAATCCCAGCACTCGGGAGGCTGAGGCAGGAGGATTGGTGCGAGTTCGAGACCAGCCTGGGCTACAAAAGTGAGCTCAGGACCAGCCTCAACTGCATAGCGAGACCCTGTCTCAAAAAGACAAAAAAAAATAAAAAAAAAAAAAAATAAATAAAAAATAAAAAAAATAAAAAAAATAAAAGAAAATTACTGCTGGGGCCTGGCAGGATAGCTCAGTGGTCTAAAGCTGCTGCTTAGGAAAGCTTACGTGGCTGCAGGGACCACAGTTCAATCCCCGGCACCACATGTTGCGCCAGCCCTGCCCCCAGGGGAGGCTGATCCGGCCATAAAAATAAATAAATAAACAAACAAAAGTTCTGAAACAAGAAAAAAAAATTCTTATAAAAGAAAAGAAAATTACTGCTATAAATTTACCTCATAGGATTGCTTTCATTGCATCCTATAAGTCCTGGTCTGTCATATTGACATTATAGCTTAATGTTAGAAATAGTCTGGGGCCCGGCGGAATGGCTCAGTGGCCTAAACCGCCTGCTTGGGAAAGCTTGGGCAGCTCCAGGGACCACAGTTCGATTCCCGGCACCACATGCTGCGCCAGCCCTGCCCTCGGGGCGGGCTGAGCCAGCCATAAAAATGAGTGAATAAACAAATAAAGGTTCTGAAACAAAAATAAATTAAAAAAAAAAAAGAAATAGTCTAATTTCTTCTTCAGTTCAATCTGTGACCCATTGGTTGTTCAGGAAAGTGCTATGTAATATCCATATATACATGTAGTTTTTGTGGTTTCTTTTACAATTTACTTCCAGTTTCATTTATTAATTAATTTATTTATTTATTTATTTTTGTCTTTTTGAGACAGGGTCTCACTACGCAGTTCAGGCTGGCCTTGAGCTCACTTTTGTAGCCCAGGCTGGTCCTGAACTCACACCAATCCTCCTGCCTCAGCCTCCCAAGTGCTGGGATTATAGGTGTGCACCACCACACCCAGCTTACTTCCAGTTTCTTTTTTTTTTTTTTTTAATTTAATTTAATTTAATTTTTTCTTGTTTTAGAAACTTTGTTTGTTTATTTACTCATTTTTATGGCCGGCTCAGCCTGCCCCGAGGGCAGGACTGGTGCAGCATGTGGTGCCGGGGATCGAACTGTGGTCCCTGAGGCCACCCTAGCTTTCCCAAGCAGGTGCTTTAGACCACTGAGCCATCCCACCGGGCCCACTTCCAGTTTCATTGCACTATTATTTTATGATAGTCATGGGATAATTTCAATTTGTTTTCATTTATTTAAGCATGTTTTTTGAGCCGGGCGTGGTGGTGCATGCCTGTAATCCCAGTGCTCCGGAGGTTGAGGCAGAAGGATTGGTGTGAGTTTGAGACCAGCCTGGGCTACAAAAGTGAGCTCAAGGCCAGCCTGAACTGCGTAGTGAGACCCTGTCTCAAAAAGACAAAAAAAAAAAAAAAAATCATGTTTTTTGAACTAGTATGTAATGTGTTTTAGAGAAAGTCCCATGTGCTGTTGAGAAGTAATTGTATCTTTAGAAGTAGGGGTATTTTTTTTTTTTGGTGGAATACTCTGTAGATACTTACTAAGTCCATCTGTTCAAAGGTTTGGTTCAGGTCATATATTTCTTTGTTCAGTTTTTGTTCTGTTGATCTATCTATCTGTGAGTATGAGTTTTTGAGATCCCCCAGGAGAATTGTATTAGTGCCAATCTGATTTTTCATATCCATTAATGTCTGTTTATATAGTTATTGCACCGGTACTTGGTACATATATATTTATTATATTGTTCTCTCTTACTAATGGATTGTTCCTTTAACATTGCGACTTTCTTTGTCTCTTCTGATAAATCTTGGCTTGAAATGCATATATTTTTGCAAATACACTAGATATCCCTGTTTGCTTTTTTTCCCCTCTGATTCTTGTTTCATGGAGTATTATTTTATATCCTTTGACTTTCAGTCTATGAATTTCTTTTTGAGTTGATTATGTTTCTTATATGCAACATTTTGTTGGACCTTGTTTCCTAATCCATTTGGCAATTTCTTTCTTTTTTTTATTAGTCAATTGAGACTATTCAGTAATGGTTAAAACTAGTATATGTTGACTTATCCTTGTTATATCATTTTCCTGTTGTTTATTCCCTTTATTTCCCTTCTGTTGTTGTAGTGATTTTTTTTTTTTTTTTTTTTTTTTTTTTTTTTTTTTTTTTTTTTTTTTTTTTTTTTTTTTTTTTTTTTTTTTTTTTTTTTTTTTTTTTTTTTTTTTTTTTTTTTTTTTTTTTTTTTTTTTTTTTTTTTTTTTTTTTTTTTTTTTTTTTTTTTTTTTTTTTTTTTTTTTTTTTTTTTTTTTTTTTTTTTTTTGGTATTTTGAGACAAGATCTCACTATGTGGTTCAGTCTGGCCTTGAGCTCACTTTTGTAGCCCAGGCTGGTCTTGAACTCACACCGATCCTCCTGCTTCAGCCTCCCAAGTGCTGGGATTACAGGCATGTGTTACCATGCCTGGCTGTATTGAATTTCTATAATTTTGTTTATTATATACCTTGGTGTAGTTTTTTCTGATTATGGATATGTGGAGTTCTGTATGCTTCACTTACCTGAATCTCCAGTTCTTTTTCCATGCTTTGAAATTTTTCTGTTTGCACTTTTATGAACACTTTTTATTGTATTTTATTTCTTTCTTGTTTCAGAACTTTTGTTTGTTTATTTATTTATTTTTATGGCTGGTTCAGCCTGCCCTCAGGGCAGAGCTGGCACAGCATGTGGCACCAGGTATCGAACCGCGGTCCCTGCGGCCGCCCAAGCTTTCCTAAGCAGGCACTTTAGACCACTGAGCCATCCTGCTGGGCCCGTGAACACTTTTTTTTTAAATGTCATTTATGCTATCTTTTGATTCTTCATTGATTCCAGTTAATCTTTTTTTTTTTTTTTTTTTTTTTTTTTTTTTTTTTTTTTTTTTTTTTTTGTCTTTTTGAGACAGGGTCTCGCTATGCAGTTCAGGCTGGCCTTGAGCTCACTTTTGTGGCCCAGGCTGGTCTCGAACTCACACCAATCCCCCTGCCTCAGCCTCCCGAGTGCTGGGATTACAGGCGTGCACCACCACGCCCGGCGATTCCAGTTAATCTTATGCTAATCTGCTTTGCATTAGCTGACAGCTATTGACTTGATTTTTATGGTTTCCTGCTGTTTTTAAGAGATCTTTCATTTGATGATCTCCAACCCCAGCCCTTTCTTCTAGATCTGATATTCTATTATCTGTCTATTGTTACTTGTGTTGCCACCATTCCATAAAATTCAGCTGTGAAATTTTTTATTTCTCTCATCTTAACATCCCCTTGATTTGGCTTGGGCAAGTTTGTGCTTATGGGTTGCATCTTCTGTGATTTTTTTTTTTGTTTTCTATTTTTTGTTTATTTTATGCATTGAGACTTGTGAATTGCTTAAGGTAGGTAGCTTTATTGCTGCTATTAAAATCTCTTTAGGAAGTGACTTCTTTTCCGAGATGTCTTCTAGATATAGCTTGCTTTTGGCTTTTGAGTTTGTACTAAGTTCCTGCCTTTTCAGTTTATCAGGCATGAAAGGTTACTGCCTGTTTGGCATAGCATCTAGTTCTTTGGTACTGGACTATATAGCATTGTTCATGACACCCAGTCCATCTAGGTATTGGCATACAAGAAAGCTCACTTGATCACAAGCTTGTCACCTTGGTTAAAATAGTACAATCAGTAATAGTGGTATCACTAAGAAGAGACTAGAGGGCCTGGCAGGATGGCTCAGTGGTCTAAAGCGCCTGCTTGGGAAAGTTTGGGTGGCTTCAGGGACCGCGGTTCGATCCCCGGCACCACATGCTGCGCCAGCCCTGCCCTCGGGGCAGGCTGAGCCGGCCATAAAAATGAGTGAATAAACAAACAAAGGTTCTGTAACAAGAAAAAAAGTAAATAAATAAAATTAAAAATTCTTTAAAAGAAACAGACTAGAAAATTATGAACTATAACAAGTAATTATTTTCCACCTTTAAACAGAAGTAGATTTATGGTCATATAATAAAGTCTAAGACAAGTCAGAAATTTACACAGAGTAAATATATACTCAATTGATTAATTTTACCCTATGGGGAGAAAATTTAAAATAAGGAAAAAATAGAGAAATAGACGAAGATAAAGAGATTAGAAACAAAGCTGAAAGGCAGATAAGATTACTCAATCTCCAGGAAATTGGTGATGCAAACATGAGTAAAAGAAAATAAGAAAAACAAAGAGCTAAAGTAAACCCTAAAAATGATGCTCACATTCATGAAAAAAACAAAAACAAATAATCGAAAGAAAGAAAAGACAAAAACAACAACAAAAATTCCTCTGTGATTTCAAGCCTGTGGTTGCCTTTTGGGGTCTACAGTTTTGTGGTAGTGTACAGTTCAGCCTGACTCTCGCGTCATTACTAGACAAAGAGGGTGGTCAGAGCCCAGATTCATGCTGTATAATCTCAGCAAGCCTGCAGTAGAATTAGGGTGGGGTGCCTATTCTGATACTTTCAAATCCAATTAAGTTCTGGCTAGTTCTTGTCTCTGTTCATAGGGTTGGGGTCTGAACTGTTCAGTCTACAACATTCTAGGTGTCTCTTTCTGGCCTTACCATAGCTTCCTGACTGTGAATCTCTCCCTTGGTTGGCTCTCACACAGTTGCTGTGGACTTTCAACACTGGGATCCCTGATATCAAGCCAACCCACAGCTGCTCTGAGTTCAGGGTCAGCTGGCCCCTCTCTACAACGGTGTTCAGCTGAGCACCCGAACGCTCCAGTCACTTGGTCTTGAGTGCCCCACCAGCTGTCATAGTGCACAGCATCCAGTGCTCTGTTCCGTTGGTGTTTCTCCTTAGAGACCCCTGGAGACACTTTTCCTCGCTGTGTCCCTGTTGATTCAGTCCTTCTGTTTCACGCCATAAGCCAGGAGCTGGGAAAAATATAATTTCCCCATTTTTTTTTGCACTGGGATCTGTCTCTTTACTTTCTGAGTGGGCTCCAATTTCCCTTCAGATCCTTTCTGTATCCTAAGAATCCATATCTCTCAACCTTTTCTTCCCCAAGCTATAATTTTCCAGTGTCTGGATTCCAAATGCTGGAGAGGTTTGGTTTGTTACTGTTTACTATCCGCCATCTTTCAGTATATCAAATTTACCTGATATACATATGAATAGAGGAGTGCCAAACATATATATATAGTAAATCTTCCAACAGTGCATTATACATTGTCCAAAATTTAGCAGAGGAAATTATGTGCAGCTGCAGACATTGTATTTTTCCTGTGTGCTAAAGAGTAAACCCTGGGATCCCTCATACAGTAAGCAAGTACTCTACTAGTGAGTTACAACCCTGGCTTTGGATATCTGTTTTTAAGCTAGCATGAAATTTCTTAAAAATGTAATTTTATTTGATTTACTTTGAAAAACAATTTCTCTTGTTGCACAGCAGCCATTCCTGTTCTTTCTATCACCATTAAGTTTCTAATGGCCCTCTTGTAGGTAATTTTTTTCTATTGTGATGTGGGAAGGGACTAAACAAATGCACTTATTAGTAAGCGTGTGGAGAGGAATTTTGCAGGAAGGAAAAGAGTGTAGTGTGGTGAAAGACAGAAGGCTGTGTGCTGACTCGCACATCCAGATCTGTAATGATATGAAGGGCTAGGCAATGAAGCAGGTTTGCTTCAGAGGTAAAGTTTTGTGAACAGCTGTATTCGGAGCTCCACTGCCTTTCTTCCATGATTCCTGCCTCCTGCCTAATGGAGAGGGCTGTTACACTGCATGTGAAGGATATTGCTAAAAACAAATTCTGTGTAGTCTTCTGCAAGGTCCTTATATGAAGATGTCAAAGAAACACATGACTCTCTTCATTCTTGAGGTTTCTAGTTTTATTTGTTTATAAATGTAAAATTTTATCTTCCTATATAATATATAAACATATATAATACATCTTAAACCCATTTATTGATATCTAATTCTGGAGTATGAACTTTCATAAGAAAAAGGCAGTATATCACAGATTCAACACACATAATATTGTGAATCACTAAGAGAACCTATTGTAAAGATTTTTTGGAAGAGATATGTATGAAATCAATTTTTCTTTGCAAAAGTGAGAGATATGCTTTTGTGAGAGCCACATAAAGCTGTAGAAATATAATCTTTTTTGTAGAAATATAATCTTTAGAAAAATGTAAAATTGTGACTCTTACAGAAATAGAGAAGTGAACACATGTTAAAGAATTTATTCTATTCACGTTCAAGAGAACCAGTGCCTTATAATAGGTGAAGTTGTAAGAATAGATTTGTATTCAGGAAGTATCACAATGAAGGAAAAGATATCTCAGTATAGGGCCCAGCGGGATGGCTCAGTGGTCTAAAGCGCCTGCTTGGGAAAGCTTGGGCGGCTTCAGGGACCTCAGTTTGATCCCTGGCAGCACATGCTGTGCCAGCCCTGCCTTCGGGGCAGGCGGAGCCAGCCATAAAAATGAGTGAATAAACAAACAAAGGTTCTGAAACAAGAAAAAAATAAATAAATAAAATTTTTAAAAAAGATATCTCAGTATCGAAGAAGGCTCAGTTTAAGGTACATCATAGGTAAGTTGGAATTTAGAGCTAAAAAGAAAATAAAAGGGGTTTGTAGATCAAAAATTACCAAAGGAAAACATCAGGGGTAGAAGTTGAACAATGACAATGGCTAGTCCACACTATTATCTATACTTGGCAAATTGTTCTTTGTGAAGGCTTTTAGATTATTTTATCTTTCCCCACCATTTTGAATTCTAAAAAAACATTGCCTTTGAATGAGTGAAGCACTAATTGTTGGAGTCAGCCACTGCAGGAAAGGGAAATAAAAAAACACAGAACTTCCTAATCAATAATCTTTGTTTTTTTTTTTTTTTTTTTTTTTGTCTTTTTGAGACAGGGTCTTGTTATGCAGTTCAGGCTGGCCTTGAGCTCACTTTTGTAGCCCAGGCTGGTCTTGAACTCGCACTGATCCTCCTGCCTCAGCCTCCCAAGTGCTGGGATTACAGGCATGCGCCACCACGCCCGGCTTTTAATAATCTTTGTTTTTTATCAAAACCCAGATCTTATAGCTCAGATAACTCAAACTGTGGACAAGAGGCTGGGAAGATAGCTCAGTAGACTAAGCACTTGCCTGACAAGCGCAAGGTCCTGAGTTCAATCTCCAGTACTGCAAAAAAAAAAAAAAACAGAGACCAAGGAGATAGTTCCTTGGCCCAAGTGCCTGCCTGGCAAGTGCAAGGTGGTGAGTTCAAACCCTGGTGCCTCCCCAAAAAAACTGTGCAAATAGTGTTTTTGTTTATAGAACAAGGATAAATTGGCAGAAGAGAAAGAAAAACATGGAGGCTGGATGTGCAGGTCAGCACACAGCCTTCTGTCTTTTGGCACACTACACTTTTTCTTCTTTTTAAAAAAATATTTATTATTATTATTATTATTATTATTATTATTATTATTATTATTATTTTGCAGTAGTGGGGATTGAAGTCAGGACCTTGCCACTCTTTGCTTCTTATAAAAGCCTCATGAAATACCAGAGTTCTTTAAGATGGTCTTTGTTTGGGGGACAATAACTCTCCTCTTTCTCAGGAGCTGGTCCTTGAATAAACCTGATTTCCTTCCCAACTCTTATGTCAGGAGTATTGGCTTATGAACAGCCACCAGATGGACTAGAGTCCAGTAATAGAGGATTTTTGTTAAAGTGACTTAGCAGAATTTTTTCTATAGCTGGGTTCTGAATGCCTAGTAAGGAGGGGCTGAGGGTGGGGATGTGAGAAGGACATAAGGGTGGCAAGTTGATAGCTCAGGAGCATGACTTAATTTTAGTCGAGAGAGTCACTCTAACAGAATGAGGCAGATGTTGTAACCAGTTCAAAGGAAAAGTTAAACAACTACCAGTTACTTGGT
>PVJA010045561.1:0-15558 GCA_004027025.1 Myocastor coypus
CCAGGGGCCGTCCCACAAATGCCTTCATTTGGTTCATCTCTAAAACCAAGCAATTTTGAGATACTGTTACTGCTATTTCTTTTTTTTTTTTTTTTTAATTTTATTTTTTCTTGTTTCAGAACCTTTGTTTGATTATTCACTCATTTTTGTGGCCAGCTCAGCCCGCCCAGAGGGCAGGGCTGGCACAGCATGTGGTGCCCGGGATCAAACTGTGGTCCCTGAAGCCGCACAAGCTTTCCCAAGCAGGGGCTTTAGACCACTGAGCCATCCCGCCGGGCCCATGTTACTGCTATTTCTTAATGAGATGGTTTTTGTGTTGGTGATTTTGTAAAGAAATCCGTAGAGTTGCTCTGTAAATCCTTACAGGAAAACTTCTAAGTTTATCTGTGATAAGTTATAGGATTCAGCTAGGCATGGGAGCACTTGGGAGGCTGAGGCAGGAGGACTGGTGCAAGTTCAAGACCAGCCTAGGCTACAAAAGTGAGCTCAAGGCCAATCTTAGCTGCACAGCGAGACCTTGTTTCAAAAAGACAAAAAAAAAAAAAAAAAAAAAAAAGAGAGAGAGAGTTATAGGATTCAGGTTTTTGAAGGGTATTTGTCTTTAGAGTTTTCAAGTCACCAAATGATACATTCTTCTTGGTCTTGATGTTACTATTTTTAAATTTTAAAAATTGTATTAGTCCATGTTTGTAGTACATGGTCACATTCACCATGGAGAGTTGGTACAAGTGCATCATGCATCTTAATTCCTTTTATATTCCTACCCCTCTATCATTTATTGTTTGTGGTACTGGGGAAGGAATCCTTGGGGGCTTTGCTACATCCAAGCCCTTTTTAGTTTTTATTTTCAGATAGGGTCTGGATAAATTGCCTAGGCAGACCCTCCTGCCTTAGCCTCCTAAATTGCTGGCATTACAGGTAGTGCCATACTGCCCAGCTCATTAAAGTTCCGTTCAGGAGCTGGGGTTATTGCTCAAGGGGGAGCATGCCCAAGGTTCTGAGTTCCATTCTCAGTTTCTCCCAGAGTAAAGAAGAACTCCTTCAGAGCATTATCAGAGTGGGACAGCCCTTTTCTCTTCGCTTTTTGAGGCTCTGTCTTTCTAGGAGTGGTTCCATAAGTTTTTCCAGTGGTAGCAAAACACTGAATTTTAGGACTGTGCAGATGCCTGATTTACTTGTACTGGGACACTGGAAATAAGGAATTATGAACTGAGAATGTATAAGCTGGTGCTAAATTTATGTATTTAGGAATTAAGAGAACCACTGATGCAGTTTATTCATGTTCTTAAAATTGGAAGTATCTGCAATTTAAGATATTTTGTTCATTTAAAAGTTGGGGAAAAAATAGTGAAGTTAAACCAGCCTGGTGGTGCACACCTGTAACGCTACCACTCTGAAAGGCTGAGGCAGGAGGATCACAAATTTGAACCCAGCCTAGGAAACTCAGTGGCTTAGTAAGAACCTGTCTCAGCATAAAAAAATAAAGTGAGAACACTCCTTAAGTTCAGTCTCTAGTGCCGAAATACACAGGTAGTTTTAAACTCTCTGACCCAGCAACTGCAAATCTAGGAATGAAAATATAATGCCCATGTAAAGCTGTGTGCCTGAATGTTAGTAGAAGCATTATTTGTAATGGCCTCAAATTGGAAACAGTCCCAACCAAAACAAACAAGCAAAAAAAGAAAACAATCCCAAGTACCCTCAACTGGTGAGTAAAGTTCATTCACAGCATTAGGTGCTGTCTAGCAATTAAAAGGCCTGATTCAGTGAGACATGCCACAACACGGACGGAGCTCAAAAAGTGGGCTGAACAAAGGGAACCAAATGCAGATGACTTCACTTTATATGATTCCATATACATGAAAGGAATGAGAAGGTAGATTTATAGAGAAAGAAAGCAAATTCCACTTGCCTAGCCCTGGAGGTAGGAATAGGGATTCTCTACAAACTGGATTGGAGAACTTTTTGGAATAATAGAAATGTTCCTGCTGGGTGTGGTGGCGCATGCCTGTAATCCCAGGACTTGGAAGACTCAGGTAGGGGGATTGGTGTGAGTCTGAGACCATCCTAGGCTATAAAAGTGAGTTCAAGGCCAGTCTGAACTGCATAGCAAGACTCTGTCTCAAAAAGACAACAACAACAAAAAAAGTTCCATAAATGTATTGTGTTGGTTGCATATCTATAAATTTCCTGCACTTGCACTATATATTTACAGGTTCATTTTCTGGTATATGATAAGTATTTTTTAAAACTTTTCCAGGTGTGGTGGTGTATACTTGTAATCCCAGCACTAAAGAGACTGAGGCAGGAGACTCTGCATGTTCAAGGCTAGCCTGGGCTACATAGACAGCTACATACCCTGTCTCAAACCAAACAAGAAAGAAAAGAAAAATTTTCTATCTAGTTGGATCTTTTTAAATTAAAAACAAACAAGCAAAAACCCACGGAACTATAGAAATTTAAAAACTGGATTTGGATCCACTTTTCCCCCAAAAGTTTAGATTTAGTTTTAAATGTTTCAGTAGATGTGAAGTTTGCATTACAAAATTAAGGAAAGAAAACCACAAAAAATAATACAACCTTTTTCTAGTTCTGTAACATTTCTTTTTCTTTATGCCTTTGTATCATTTGTTGTTTATAGACTAAGTGTTTTCTCTAAAAACAGAGATTATGACTTACTCAAATATAATGTTTAGTGTATTAGTCATTATACTAGTTTACCATTTCTGTTCTTTAGCTTACATATTATTGAACTGGGTCTCTTTAGTATGCGTTGTAAAAATATATAAGGCAATTGGATTTTGTGGCTAAAACCCAAGGGTTGGTTATTCTGCGCTTGAAGTCTTGCTGTAGTCTGGACTTTTTGCATACTACATTTCTTGGAAGTAAGTTATTAAAGTGCTCCATTCTTTGAAGTCCTAATTCACCCGCATTGGTTCTTTGAACTTTTAGTCTGATTAGTAGGAATGGAAGTCATTGTTACAGGTAGGATTCTAAACACATACTTGCTTTTGGGTCGCAAGTTGCTTGGTTGGTTGATCAGTTTTTAAATAACAGAGGTCCATGGTTAAGAGCTAGAGCTGATGAGATGCGCTCATTTCAAATCAAGCGTTAGGTGGTGTCAGTGACTTTTGAGTATTCATGATATAACGATGATGTGAATTTTGACAGCATTTCCTCAGTCAGAGTAGCCTCATTCTTAAAGCTACACATTTGACTGTTCAATATCTAGGAAAACCTCAAAGCTGCATTGCTAGTTTTTTGTAAGCTTTGATAAGTACAAAGTCATTTCAAGACTGTGTGAATCTTATCAGAGTCTGTAATCCTGAATGTGCTACCATTTTTGGCAGAGGGAAGAAGTTTTAGAGAAAAGCCAGACTTATGATGTAATAACTTAAAATGTTCTTTCTTTCCACGAAGCCATTGTGAGTCCAAAGCATTTTTTTGTATTGTAGAGGATTAGATTGTGCAAGCTAATTTACTCAGGGTTTTTTTTTTTTTAATTTTTTAAAAAATCTCTCTCCCTCTTTAATTACATTTTGTGGTTATGAGGGATGAACGTGGGCCTTATGCATACCAGCCTGCTAGGCTGCACCCCAAACTCCTTTTCCTTTTCTATTCCTATCCTTTCTCTTTTCTTCTAATTCACTTAACTCTGATAAATTATTCTACACTGACATCTGTGAGATAAAGAATAAAATGATTAAAATTGTATAAGCATGGCCTTGCGTTATATGTGTATTCTATCACTAAAAATGTCAGTGGTTCGGCCGGCGAGATAGCTTAGCGGTCTAGAGTGCCTGCTTAGGCAAGCTTAGGCAGCTGCAGGGACTGAGGTTTGATCCCTGGGACCACATGCTCTGCCAGCCCACCCCCCAGGGCAGGCTGAGTTGGCCATAACAAACAAACAAACAAATAAAGTTTAAACAAATGGACTAAACAATTAAAAAATGTCTGTGGTTAGCTTTTTAACATATGGAGCTATATTTGTCCTATTAACATTATAAAAGGGAGATTTGGATGAGCTACATATTAAAAGCTGTCATCTTGCTTATATTTGGTATTCAGTTTCTACAGAGGATTTTTCTAACTGTGTTTTAGATACATGTTTCAATGCATCTTTTTATGATTTTCTGACTTAGGTTTCTCTTGTTTTTTCAGATTTTTATTTATGGAGAAAGGTAAAATTTCAGACACCAGTTGCAGCCCTGCATGCACAAGCATTGCAAGAAATAAAATATATTTCCTGCCCTTACATTGTTCCCTGTTTAGGGTCAGTGAGATGGTTCAGCAGTCTAAAGTGCCTGCTTAGGAAACTGTAGGGATTGCTGTTCGATCCCTGGCACCACATGCTGTGCCAGTCCCACCCCCAGGGCAGGCTGAGCCAGCGATTAAAAAAATAAAAAGTTGTTTCCTGTTTGAAAGAATGTACACTGGCATAAAAGAGCTACCCAGGTTGAACTTCACATTTTCAGTTTCCAAATGTTTGTTATCTGCCTCATGTCCTTGGTTGGGATTCCCACCAGCTCCCTTGGAAACCTTGCTGAGTGCAAGGATGGACTTCCTTCCCATTGACTGATCTCCTTGGAGGCCACCCTGCTGTTCTAATGTGGGTTTCAGTAGAATCTTCAGGATGTAATATATATAATCTTTATGAATTACAAATTGCTTAGTTGAGCCTTTGAACAAAAAGCTCCCTCTGTCCAAAGTGGATTGTCCACAGTAGACAGAAGTAATCTTTCCAAAGGCTACACAGCAAAAGGATTTACAGCTCTTGGTTTCAGTCTGGTTTTTGTATGCTTTGAATTAATGCTATCATGTGGTTACTTAGATAAACAGTCTTGGTATCTTGAATGGAAGTGACAGTGGTAGTGTCTAAAAAGCATTTTTCATAGTGTGTCCTTATTATGATCACTTTCTGCCATGGAAATAGTTCTATTTTAATATTTTTTCCAGTGTTAGGGCTTAAACCCTGGGCCTCATGCTAGACAAGTGCTCTGCCGCCAAGCTGTCTCCCAGCCCATTGTCTATTTTTGTTCTGATGCAGGGTCTCGCTAAGTTGCCCAGGCTGGCCTCTAAGTTCCAGTGCTCCTGCCTAGTTTCCCTTTAATTCGTGAATAGTAAAAAATAGGAAATAAAACTATTGAGTATGAATATGTATTGCATAGTATTGGTTATGTTTATTATAATCGTATGTAGCGATTTATTGGTACTTTAAGACTTACTGACTATGATGGTACTTAAAGATTTAGAGCCTGCTCCATGTATTCATTACTGAAGGCCTTTCACCTCACCTTCATTTTTTTTTTCATCTGGCATCCTTTGTTTGTTAATTTTCTCTTTGAGGTAGGATCTTGATATATATATATTCAGGCTGTGGATATACTCTGTATAGCTCAAGCTGGTCTCAAACTCCTGGGATTACAGATCTGTGCCACTATACTCAGCTTTACCTGGCATATTTTAAAAATCTAAATTTGTGTAGTTTTAGTACTGCCAGGCCAGTTTGTGAAATAGAAGATTCTTGGTTTTATTTTTTCTTATTTACTGTGAAACAAAGGTTCAAGAATAAGTAATAACTATGATGATGATGATGATTAGTGTGTGTGTGTGTGTGTGTGTGTGTGTGTGTGTGTGTGTTTCTGTGCTGGGAATCAAACTCAGGCATATGCTAAGCAAGCAGTCAACCACTGAGCTGGTTTCTAGCCTAGAAATAAATCAATAAAGCTTAAGATTTAGAGGAAGAATTTGAAAACTAAAAATTTAACTTGATGGAATTGTCAGAAGTTACATAGCTGTTCTGTTATTTTATTTATATGCCTAGGAAAGGTTTATTAGGCAGAGATTTTAAGATGTGCTTAAGGATGAAGTGCAGGGGGCCTGGGAGTTGGCTTGGTGGCCTGGCAAGCATGAGGTCCTGAGTTCAATTCCTGGCACACACACAGCACCCCCCCTACCCCCGCCCCCAAAAAAAGTGGTGTGTGCAGGTGCACAGAGAAATGAGTCACAGCTGCTCTGTATTTAGTTATGACAGTTCTGGTCACTAATTTAAACCTAAATAGGCCAAAGTTTATTAGCAATAACACGTTTGTTTTGTTTTTTGTTTTTTTGTACTGAGCATCAAACTCGGGACCTTGTGCTTGCCAGGCAGGCACTTACACTACTGAACTATCTCCCTGGTTTGTTTTGATTTCTGAGACCAGGTCTTACTGTGTAGTTCAGGCCAGCCTAGAACTTATTGTGTAGTCCAGACTGGTCTTGAACTCAAAGCAGTCCTCCTGCCCCAGCTCCCAAGTAGTGGGATTACAGGCGTGTGCTGCCACACCCGGGCCTGCAGTATAGTTTTGTAAGTCTTTACTGCTAATGAGCTGCAAGCTTTTTTCTAATCATGCCTATTTCTTCACTTAGGGTTGAAAGGAGGAGCAGGAGGTACTGATGGACAAGGAGGTACCTTCCGGTACACTTTTCACGGTGATCCTCATGCCACCTTTGCAGCGTTTTTTGGAGGTTCCAACCCTTTTGAAATTTTCTTTGGAAGACGGATGGGAGGGGGCAGAGATTCTGAAGAGATGGAAATAGATGGAGATCCTTTCAGTGCCTTTGGATTCAGCATGAATGGATATCCAAGAGACAGGAATTCTGTGGGGCCATCCCGTCTTAAACAAGACCCTCCAGTTATTCACGAACTTCGAGTCTCTCTGGAAGAGATATACAGTGGTTGCACCAAACGGATGAAAATTTCTCGAAAAAGATTAAACCCTGATGGAAGGAGTTACAGATCTGAGGACAAAATTCTCACCATTGAGATTAAAAAGGGGTGGAAAGAAGGCACCAAAATTACTTTTCCAAGGGAAGGAGATGAAACACCAAATAGTATTCCAGCAGACATTGTTTTCATTATTAAAGACAAAGAGCACCCAAAATTCAAAAGAGATGGATCAAATATAGTTTATACTGCTAAAATTAGTTTACGAGAGGTAAGTTAAAAGAGCTTACCTTTTTTTTTTTTTTTTTTTAACAGCTTAAGTTTTAAGGGGCTGGAGAGATAGCTCCATCGCACAAGTGCCTGCCTGGCAAGTGCAAGGTTGTGAGTTCAAACCTTGGTTCCGCAGAAAAAGAAAAAAAAAGCTTAAGTTTTAAGAATAGGTTCAGATGGCTTCAGCCTCAAGACATCTAAATCATTCATTTTACCATTTTTTCTTTCTTAGCTTTATGGCCTGGAGCCAAACAGACTTCAGCAGAGTGACTCAAGGAATTATCTCAATAATAGCTAGCATCACCCATGGTTACCACACAGTGCAGCTACACTCTAGCAGTTCCTGGTGTCTCAGTTCACAAACTCTGTTCTCTCCACAATTCTGGTTGCAAACTGAACTGGATGAGAACTGAATCAGATTCCCCACAAAGTCAACACTGAGTCTCAGCAGTGAATTTGACTTGGTCCTCATCCAACTCAGTTGTAAGCAGG
The DNA here is from genome assembly GCA_004027025.1 of Myocastor coypus. Taxonomy (NCBI): domain Eukaryota; kingdom Metazoa; phylum Chordata; class Mammalia; order Rodentia; family Myocastoridae; genus Myocastor; species Myocastor coypus. The sequence continues at coordinate 7,469 of PVJA010045561.1, forward strand.
ATCATGGAAAGCACTAAGGTTGTGAACCAAGGTACCTCTGCACCACTACTGGTGCACTTCTTTCATGGAGAAGTTATGTTTTCTAAATTTAGTTACTTCTGTTATCCACTTAAATGCCAATCTTAAAAGCAAACTAGATTACATTCTATTGCTTTCCTATTGTGGTTTATGAAATTGGTAAAAATTGATATAAAAATTACTCTGAAATTATTAACTTGGAGTAATGATATTACAAAAACATTGAAATAATTGATATTAAATTATAAATTTATAGCAATGTTAATAACAATAATACTGGGCTGGTGAGATAGCTTAGAGGGCTAAAGTGCCTGCTTAGGGAACCGCTGGGATCGCGGTTCAATCCCCGGCACCACATGCTGCGCCAGCCCCACCCCCAGGACAGACTGAGCCACCCATAATATAAATAAATAAATAAATAAAGTTAAAAAAATAACAATAATACTGAGTTCTTATTTGCATTATTTCATATTGGATTGTAACCCATAAAATGTGACTGGGAATTCTGTGCTTAATTTATAAATGGACCATGTGGCCTCTACCATAAAGGCCAAGATTTAGTTTAAAAGTAATTTGAAAGTAATTTTAAGGCTGACTTCAGTCTCCAAAAATGGTGCAAATGTGACATGAAGGTCACCATGGAAAGTGTATAGAAGTTCCCTCCTTGTCCATAATAATAGAGCACACTCAATAACACATGTTCTGTATAACAGATTTGTGACCGAAGTGCTTCTATCTGTTCTTTCCAGCTCAAAAGTTTCCCTTTCCTTCTGTTCTGGTTCCTGCATGTTGAGTGTTAGGATAGCAGCTGCATCTTAGCTGTTTATTCTAGAGCCATGTAGAAGACATCTGTTATTTCTCTTTCCATTCCCCTTTCCTTTCCTTCCTGTCTTTTTTAACATCTCTGATTATGCATTCTGAAGGGGTTTTCTAATGTGGAGGCAATGGTGTGTTACTGTTCTTTGGAGGTAAAAATTCTGATGTTTTTACTTAGAGTGTTGGGTTGGAGCACTAATGTTCTGTGGTCCATTTTAGGCCCTGTGTGGCTGCTCAATCAATGTGCCAACAATGGATGGAAGAAACATACCTATGTCAGTAAATGACATTGTGAAGCCCGGGATGAGAAGGAGAATTATTGGATATGGCCTGCCTTTTCCAAAAAACCCTGACCAGCGCGGTGACCTTCTAATAGAATTTGATGTGTGCTTCCCAGACACTATATCTTCATCGTCCAAAGAAGTTCTTAGGAAACATCTCCCTGCCTCGTAGAATAAGGAACTTTGTCACTCATATTTTGATAAAGCACTGAAAACATAAAAGGACTGGCAGTTTACTGATGTAGATGTGAATTCTGTATAAAGATGTGTACATTCTTTAGAGGATTCATTAAATTGCATGAATAGAGACGGGTCAAATAAACAGGCAGAAGGGATTTTTACAGTTAGAGATGAAGAAAAAAAAAACTTATTTCTCCCAAATCAGAAATTTTTAGTTCTTTTGCTTATGTGTCAGAGTTGGGTTTGTGGTGTCAATTAGATGGGTTTTGAATAAAGTCGTAGATAATCTAAGTACTTTGTTACATCTTTTCAGTGTAACAGGTTCTCATTTATAATGGAAATTAACAGTTGTTAACTAAATTATATGTGTCATATGCACTTCTAGAAGAGAAAAGCCAAAGACCATTGGCAGTGTGATTATTAGATTTAAATCATCTGAAGTGCTGCACAGAGCTGGCACCAATATACATAAACCGAAGAACATATTTCACCATTTGAGTTGTTGAAGACATTTTATTGTATACAAAGAATGGGAAGTTTCATAAGGCAAACAAAAGAGTAGCATTTTCTTTGTACCTAGAACAAACATGTTTTTACACCATTTGATTTTTAAAGTATGCTATTACCTTTCTTAATAACATAGTTGTAATGTTCTTTTTTTTTTTTTTTTTTTTGTCTTTTTGAGACAGGGTCTTGCTGTACAGTTCAGGCTGGCCTTGAGCTCAGTTTTGTAGCCCAGGCTGGTCTTGAACTCTCACCGATCCTCCTGCCTCAGCCTCCCGAGTGCTGGGATTACAGGCGTGTGCCACCATGCCCGGCTAGTTGTAATGTTATTAATGTAGACCTTTTCTTTGTAAAAAACATAAGTGAATGACATTTTATCTCCTGTGGAAATCCCAATTGCCTGAATTACTGGTATTTTAGAAATAGAATTTTTAAAATAGCATATGTAATTTTATGCAAGTTGACTATATATCTTGAAGTTAATAAATTATAAGCTCATTTTGTTGTCCTTTCATTTGTTTTTAGATAAAATACTATTGTTTGAAATTAATTTTCCACAGTATACATTCTTCTATAACTTGCTCATAATACGCTATCCATAACCTTCAGTGATTTCCCTTAAAAGAAGGAACTACCACTATGGTGTTACACCAAAATATAGGGAAAATAAACACTAACTGCTGCTTATGAATAATGTTGCTACTACTTGCTATGCATACAAATATTTTACTTTTTCTTATGTATAGATCGCATTTCTTAGGTGTTTTGATTTTTTAAATATATTTACGTTTAAAGAAATTATCTTGTCTTCTTATTTATAACTATTGAAAATTATATTTCCAAACAACCTTGGCTTAAACAAATTTTAGAATTTTACACACACACACTCTTACTGAATTTTTTTTTTTTGTACTGAGAATTGAACTTTGGACCTTGTTCCTGCCAGGCAGGTGCTGTGCCCTGAGCCCTATACACATACTCTTCTGCTAGTCCTTACACTTTTTACGAGAATATGCTATCTTTTAGAAATTCAATATAAAGTGAGTATACCTTAGAGCTAGAGTCTTGCTATGAATTCTAACTAGTAGTGATCCTCTTAGCCTCTTCAGCTCTAGGATTATAGTCATACACCACCACACCCAGTTTTTGAACTGACACGGCACGTGGTATCAGGATCAAACTCAGTCAGATTAGCCTTTTTTTCATTGGGGGGGGGTGTCATTTTGACTCATGATGAACATCTAACAAAGACAACAGCCAATATATGGAAGTAATTAAAATGTAACAAAAACTCTACAGTGAACAGGTACACTTGCCAGGCAGGCACTTAGACCACTGAGCTATCTCCCCAGCCCAAGAGGGTTTTGGTTTTGGTTTTGATTTGTTTGGTGGTACCAGGGATCAAACTCAGGACTTCACATGCCAGGCAGGTACTTATGCCACTGAGCTATTTCCCTGCCCCTCTTAGAATTCTTTTTTGATTTTACTTATGTTATGGCTGGCTCAGCCTGCCCTGGGGGTGGGCCTGGCACAGCATGTGGTGCTAGGGATCAAATCACGGTCCCTGTGGTTGCCTAAGGTTGCCTAAGCAGGGGCTTTAGACCACTGAGCTATCTCACTGGCCCTGACCCTCTTAGAATTCTAAGTAGATTTTTCCCTATTTTGTCCCTCCCTCCCTCCCTCCCTCCCCTCCTTCTGTTCTTGCTCCCTCACTCCCTCTTTCCCTCCCTCATTTTGTCCCTCTCCTCCCTCCCTTTTCCCCTCTTTTCCTTGTTTCCTTCCTCTTCTCCCGTTTCTCTGTCTTGTGCTGAGGATTGAGCCCAGGACCACACGCACTAAGTATGTTTGCCTTTGTAAAGTATAAACTCTGGTTGTAGTGTATTTGTAGAGCTGTGCAGTCACCACCATTAATTCCAGAATATTTTTATCACCCCATAAAGAAACCCTACATCCAGGAACAGCCACTCCCATTCTTTCCTTCTAGCCTATGAGAAATCAATTTACCCTTTATCTGGTGGGTCTGTTTATTCTGGATATCCCATGCTTTTTTGTACCAGTACCAGTATATTTTTCCTTTTTGTAGTAAGATTTCATGATATGGATAGGTTGCATTTTATGTCTCCACTCACTGTGGGGTTTTTCTTTTGTTGCATTTTAATTATTTCCATGGCTGTTGTCTTGGTTGAATGTTGATTATGAGTCAAAATATCTGATATCCCAAATAAAAGGAAAAAAAAAAAACATTTACTGTAGCTCACGGCTTGTAGAGGCTTCAGTCCATAGGTAGCTGGCTCCAAGGTAAGACAGTATGGTGAGGAAAAACAGTCTGTAGCATGGTTGGCAGGGAGCAGCAGGACTTCCTGTCTTCCCTTCTTAGTCCATCAACACTACGGGTTTATTGGACAGTGCCGTCCATACCCAGAGCCAGTCTCTGTCTTTAGTAAATCCATCACCCATACCCAGAAACAAGCAGTTAACTAAACTAGTATTGTTTAGTTCAGTAATCTTCAGGATCCAGTCATCTTCCCCAACCGCCACCGGAGTGTGACAGTTTTTTAGGGAGCATCTAGACACAGCCATGACAGCTCTTATGCACCAGTGTTATGAGTGTTTAGGTCAGAGTTTCTGTAGGGACATGACGTCACTCTTGAGTATATACTTACGAGTAGAATTTTTGGAAATAACCATTTACTTGATTGCAAATAGAAGATAATGCCAGCAAATCAAGCTAATCATAACTATTTATTCTAATTCACATTTTTTTTCTAATGTTGTTTCTGAATAATAATTAAAATCCCTGGGGCTCAGTTCTAGCATGAAGTCTGACTCAGTAAAAGGGAGAGGTTGAGGGAAGCCCTAGGGAAGTGTAGCTATCAAGAAAGATTCTCCTCAGTCTGAATCCTGGAGCTGAAAAGCATCAACATGTGGGGTTGGGGAGATAGCTCTATGGCACAAGTGCCTGCCTGGCAAGTGCAAGGTCATGAGTTTGAACCGTGGTGCCGCAAAAAAAAAAAAAAAAAAGCATCGGGGCCCAGCGGGATGGCTCAGTGGCCTAAAGCGCCTGCTTGGGAAAGCTTGGGCGGCTTCAGGGACCGCGGTTCGATCCCCGGCACCGCATGCTGCACCAGCCCTGCCCTTGGGGTGGGCTGAGCTGGCCATGAAAATGAGTGAATAAACAAAGGTTCTGAAACAAGAAAAATAAATAAAATTTAAAAAAAGCATCAACATGTGGTTTCTGCTTTAAATGCACAATTATTTATTGAGTTTTCTTGGTTAAACATTTTCTCAGGAAAAGTTTAAAAATTTATAGACTAAGTATATGGATAGTCGTTCAGCTAAATGTTCTTTTAAAAGTATAGAATAAGGACAAGGCAGGTGGTGTGTGCCCCTGATGTCAGAATGTGGGAGGCTGAAGCAGGAGGACTGCTGTAAGTTTCAGGCCAGCCTGAACTGGATATCAATACCCTGTCTCAAAGTGGTCTAAAGCGCCTGCTTAGGCAAGCTTAGGTGCCTGCAGGGACTGTGGTTTGATCCCTGGCACAACATGCTGCACCAGCCACAGCCCCAGGGCAGACTGAGCTGGCCATAACTTAAAAAAATAATAAATAAAGTTTAAAAAACAGTATAGAATTACTCCAGCAGTAAAATAATTTACATAACTGTACGAAAAGAATATACTACCTGTGTGTGAAGACAGGTGCAGGCCTATGACCATAACACTGGGGAAGACGAGTCTGGAAGATACCAAGTTTGAGTCCAGCTGGAACAGTTTAATGACTTAGCAAAATCTTATCTCAAAAAATATACAAATGCTGGGGTGTGGCTAAGTGCACAGGCCCTAGGCTTGGTCCTTAGTACCACAAAAACAAACAACAACAAAATGATATACTGTTAAAAAAAAACCAAAACAAAAAACCAAAACAACATACTGTTGCCTTAGATGGTACTGACAGGCCTTAATGTGTATCTACTTACTCTGAGATTGTATTTATTGATATTGAATATTATAATAGCAAGTTTTCAACACATCTCCCCCTACCCCCCAGGGATAGAACTCAGGACCTTGTGCTTGCCAGGCAGGCACTTGTTCTACTGAGCTATTTCCCCCGCCCCCAATGCATCTTACTTAAATCAGGAGAGTACTTTTTCTTTTAAGCTGCTGTCTTCCTTTCTGCCTTGCACGGCTGAATTGCTCGGCTGTTCCTGCTAGCTGGCAGAGTCCTGAGCAACCCCACCTCCAGGAGGTGAGCGGCTCAACGCTCATCCAGCTTTCCTACAAGAGAAACCACCAGTTGCTGCTGGCAAGAGTAGCTACAGGCTGAGGGCACTGCTGGCTTGGCAGCTGGAGTGGAGCTTTGCATTCAGCAGGAGACTTCCAGCTGGGCCGGCTGGGTAGTTTATTTATTTATTTTTATTTTATTTACTTTTTCTAAAGAATTTTTATTTTATTTTTTTCTTGTTTCAGAACTTTTCTTTCTTTCTTTATTTTTTATGGCCGGCTCAGCCTGCCCTGAGGGCAGGGCTGGCGCAGCATGTGGTGCCAGGGATTGAACTGCGGTCCCTGCAGCCGCCTAAGCTTTCTTAACTTTCTTAAGCAGGCGCTTTTATAGACCACTGAGCCCCCCCCCCCGCTGGTTAGTTTAGAAGTGCGTTTAATTGGGCACTTTCCCGCCCAGCAAGGACCCCGGGGCCGCCCCTCCCCGCCCCACAATGCATCCTGTAACCCAGTAGCTCTGCGCGGCTCATCCTGTCTCTCGGCCTCCCAGGGCCTCTGGATGGGTGACCCTGACTCTAGCTGCTGGCTCTGCCTATCCTTAGCCTCTCCCGAAAGCAAGCTGGTGAAAATGCACCTGCTTGCTTTCAGGAAACTGTCCCTTGGGTGCTTTTGATGGATACAATGAAATGAATCCACGCAGTGTGACTCAGTAAATGGCTGAGAAGTGACTCCTTCCCTATTTCAGGGACTATTAATGTCTCGGAGCAAAGGCTAAATAAGTGATCTCCTTAATTGTAACAATTTTTATTTAATTATGTATGATGTAGGGTACTTTCTGGCTTCATATTTAATACATATGTATATGTTCTTTATGGAAAATAGAAAAAGACCGTGGCTTATTACTTTTAAATAACGGCAAATTGGGAGCTGAGGCAGGAGGATGGCTATGAGTTTGCGAACAGTCTTGGGGTCGTAGTGAGGTTAAGGCCAGACTGAATTACATAGCCAGACTCCATCTTGGTCAAACAACAAAGAAGGCTGACTGTGGTGTCCCCCACCCGAAGCGTAACCCCACACTCCGAAGTCTCAGTCCGGTGGGGAGCACATTCAGGCTGGCTTGCTTTGTTTTGCTTGAGACGAGGTCTTGCTGTGCAGCTCAGACTGATCTGGAACTCACTCTAAAGCTCAAGCTGGCCTCCAACTCATGGCCCTCCTCCTGCCTCCACTCTTGAGTGCTGGGGTTATAGGCATGCTCGCTAGGCTTGGCTTTTCTCTTCTACTCCTCCTCCAACCTCCCTCTCCTCCCCTCCACCACAAGCTCTCAGCCTGGTTCCTCAGAGAATGGTCTCTCCCCTACATCCTGTTACCTTTTATTCTACTCTATATTTGTGCTTCTCACATAGGAGAAGCCATGTGATACTGGAGCTTATCTGTCTGATTCATTTCACTGAGCATTATAGTCTCAAAGTCTAGCCCTTTGTTTTCCACAAATGCCCCTCTATCCTTTTTTATGACAGAGTAGTACTCCACAGTACATTAAGTATCACAGTCTGTGTACCTAGTCATCTGTCGATGGGCTGCTTCCAAGATTTGCCTATTGTTAGTTGTGCTGTGATGAATATGCGTGTGTGTGAATCTTGATGACAGGGTGTCTTCAACGCTTTTGAGAAGCTGCCTAAAGGGGACTACCTGGATCAAATGGGAGTCCTAGCTTTCCTGCAGCCAAGGGCTGATTTGTTCTGCTGAAGCCTCTGGTGGGGTGCTGCCATGACCCTGGTTGTGTGAGTGGTTTTGGCAAGGCTGTTGGAAATCATCCCCCACTCCCATCATATCTGATGTTAAAACTCCATTGTTCTTTTGTTTTGTATTGTTCAGACAGGGTATCACTATGTAACTCACGCTGGCCTGGAACTCTCTGTGTAGCCCAGACTGGACTCAGGCTTATGTTGATTCTCCTGCTTCAGCCTCTCAACTACTAGGATTACAGGGGTGTGGGCAGCCATGCCTGTACATGCCACTTTTTTTTTTGGTCATAATTTTTTATTACTTTTAATAAGAGATAGCAATATGAGAGT
>PVJA010045562.1:0-15642 GCA_004027025.1 Myocastor coypus
AAAATGTAGCTGGGGAAACAATGTAGCCCCAAGGTACCTGGTTTCCTTTTCTCTTTCATAAATTTAGAAGCCAAACATTGACCTTATTTAAGATTCAAAATGGCTACTTGCTGAACTGAAGAATACAGATAAAAGATATAGTAGAATAAAATGATTTTGAAGTGTCCACAGACCTGAAGTAACTCAACAGCATAGGTAGGAATTATAATTGAGAACAAGGTTTTCCTCTGTAAGTTTTTCTGCTCCCCGGTAATGAAGTATAGCTTCTAGGACGTAAGTAAAATCACACAGAATCTCCTACTTCCTCCTCTTGTTCATTTAAGGGTGAAGGGTCCAAGCATCCCCTCTCTGCAGGAGAGTATGAAACACCATACATTGTTGTGTTTCCGGTTTGCTAGAGGGATAGCCAAATTTAGTTCGAATATAGCCACTCTTCACCCACATCTGGCCCTGCTCTTCATAAAGGCAAACAGCATCACCCCTGGACCTCAGAGCTGGGGTAGGTGAGCTTTGGTTCTTTCGAACCTTCACAGCTGCCAAGAGCTTTGCTCTGGTCTCCCGCGGCATCCAGTGGAAACTTGATATTTGTCAACCAGATGGTTCACAGCTAGGCCGATCGCTACCCGGGCTCTGACCCTGGAGGCCACTCCTGTAAAATAATGAGATTTGTGAGCTCAGTGCAGTGGTACATGCCTGGAGATTTCAGTCTCCAGAGGCTGAGGCAGGAGGGTGGCAGGTTGAAGTCCACACAGGCAACCTAGAAAGATCGTGTCTCAAAACAAAGGGCTGGGGATGTAGCTCAGGGCTCCGTGGGTCTATTCGCTAACACTGTGGGGAAAAGGCATTTGGAAAAGGAACAAAGTCAGCCTCGAAGTACATGATGCTGGGATGCAGGTGACGCGCTGGACATCATCGATGGCAGGCTTCTCTCTGTCACTCTATTTCCCTCCAGGGGCCATAAGTCCCCTTAAAAATCAAGCAGAGGGCTTTGTGCCTGGGAGCATTTTGCCACTCAGAATATATACTTTAATTTAGGGTGAGTAGCTTAGTTTGAAATAAAATATGGACAGAAAAGGCCAGGAATATTTTCTCTGTGGTGCTGGTCTTTCATGAGATGGTTTGGCTGAAGCATTGTTATGTGAAATTACAGCAAAAGAATCGTGGCTTTTCCTTTTCTCGGTTTCTGTCTTGAAGACATCTGCACATGTGTAATTTGTCAGGGGACAAATAGGACTGGAATCGTATGCCATGTCCAGAGCTAATTTTAGGTATTCCTGTCAGTGTTAGAATAGCTTAGTTTGAAAACTTTCCCCCCACTTTAGGCCACTTATTTGTTAAATTTCTCCTTGGCACTGAGGCCGGCACTGATCTTCCTGGGATATTGAGAGTGGCGTGTTTCTCTGTGGACCCTGTCTGGTTGCCACAGCACACGAGGCCACACATGGGCAGCAGGCAGGTCAGTCCTTCCTACCACAGAGCGCAGGGTCTAGCTCCTTCTGCTCCCACCCTAAGCCTCCCAGTGAGGTCAAGTTAGAATCACGGATCTACTTACCATGCAGCTCATGCCTCCAGCCTGTCCCCATCACCTCCACTGACCCTGCTCGCAGTGAGACTCCTGTCCTGGCATGCCCAAACTTCTGGGACTCTCTAAATCTTATCTACATGCAGATTGTATCCTTGGGCTCCACAAGGCTGTGGCTGGCTTGCATACTAAAATGTCAATAACCTGTTCACATGAGGTATGCAAGGTCACTGCCTCCCAAAGCAGTGGAAGCCCCTCCCCGTGGCCTCTCCTTGGACTCTCTCTGAAAGGAGCAGCTTGAAGACTTGGAGCGATTCTTCTCGTTGCTCTTCTCACACTGGGCAAGAACTGATCCTGAGGCACCAACTTGAGGTCTTTGACTTTGGGGGTTGTGGTTGATGGCTTCACATCTTCAAGGCCAACTCTTGAACCAGGCTCTTTGTGGACATCAGGCCAAGAGTGGGTGCATGGCAGCCCAGAGTCTTTGGGCCATCACATAAGGGGTTCGCAGATGCTGGCTCTTGTCTTGTTCTAGGACATTGAGTTTCTTCCACCACACGCTCCCCCAATCCTACAAAGACCAGAAAGGGCATTCTGAGTGTCTTGGTTACTTTTCTGTCATTACTGAGACAAAATACCCAATGCCCAAAATTAAAGAAGAAAAAGTTTATGTAGCTCACAGTTTGTAGAGGCTTCAACCTCTACAAACCTGCTGTCCCCAAGTCAGGGTGGCATGGCAGAGGGCAGCAGTTCGTAGCGAGAGAAGAAGCAAAAGTAATGAAAACAGAAGGGGGAGGAGGGAGAGCAAGCCTCTTCCCTCCCCTTATATTATATGCAGGGAACTTGCCCCAGGGAAGGTGATCCCAGCACTAGACCACGATTCAGTCACAGACTCTAGAAGACCACCCCAAGACTGCATGAGGCTTTGATGGGGGGGGCATCTAGACACAAGCTATAACACTGAGCATCTTAAATAAGTGAAAGACATGAACATGGTGCCCCTCTTTCTGTAATTTCAAAACGAGATCATGTGGTGGGCATGCGCCGGGGACTGGACAGCACTAGGCTTGAAATCCAGTTCTGCTGTGGGTTATCCATGTGGCCGTGGGCACATCACTGTTCTGTGCTCAGGTTCCTTATCTGTGGCTATCTTAGTTACTTTTTACTCACTGCTGGGACAAATACCCAACACTCAAAATGAAGGAAGGAAAGATTTATTTAGCTCACAGTTTGTGGAGGTTTCAGTTCATACTCCGCTGGCTCCAAGGCAGCAGAAAACAATGGAGAGCAGAGGAGGAGCAACAGCCGTGGCCTCCGCCAAGCCTCTCTCTTCCAAATTCTGTGACGATGCAGGGCTCCTCCAAAGTGGCATGGCTGAAAAAAATCAAGCTCTTCCAAAGACAAGGACTTCTCCAAGGAAGCAGGACAGGGCTGGGCCAGCAGGAAGCAGCCAGGGCAGGACTGGGCTGGGCTGATCTGCTCAAAGTCTTCCTCAACTCTTTTTATATACTTTTTTGTACTGAGTCACTTTGGCATGGTCTGTCTGGCCCTAGAGTGGCTCCTAGAGTGGAGCCAATCACATCCCAGGGAAGGCCCTCTGCATCCTACAGGATGAGGCCCCCACAGCCCAGAACCAGCCTGGCCCATCCAGCCAAGGTTCCTCAAGTTGACATAATCAACTACCAGAATGGTGTATAGGTAATGGGGCCACCTCAGAGGAGTCTCCAAGGATCATTGCTTTTTGCCAGGCGCCCAGCGGCCTTGAGATACAGTGAAGGATGCTCTTATTCCTTTCACTCTGGTGGGATTTCATGCTTCTTGGGGTGTCACTATAAGGAAGGAAGAGTCACAGTTATCCACAGCAGTAGGTGAACAAATTCTTCCTGTACCATGACATGGGTAGACTTTTCAAGCATTCCCAAGCCTGGTAGTTACAAGTCTTTGGGTTCAATTGATACGTTAATTATTGTTCAATGCAGGTTTTCCAATGTCATTCTCTTATGTTTGATACATTTCTAGTTTTACATCCTTGGAAATGTATTCAATTATAAACTGTCTTTAATTTAATACTTATATGTTTGTTTGTTAGACTCAGGAACTTGCACTAACTAGGCAGGTGCTTATGCCACTGAGCTATCTCCCTCTTTTCTTTTCTTTTCCTTTCTTTCTTTCTTTCTTTCTCTCTTTCTTTCTCTCTTTCTTTCTTTCTTTCTTTCTTTCTTAGTAAAACAGACAGCCTTCTTTCTTTTTCAGATACATGTGAAGTTTTTACCTCGTATTGATTTAGTAAGAAAGTGAAGAATGAGTTGCAAAACTCTTTAATTCTTTTCGAGGAGGTTAGAGATCCCAGGCTGCCCTAACCTTGGTGAAATGGCCAATATGTTCCAGGTTTTGAGGTTAAAATCTTTCAGAGTCTCAAAATTTTCCTTCAAAAGATATGTAACAAAGAAGCAAGGGACCTGGGACTCTTATACTCAAGGCCAGGGGACCAAGCAGGAATCTTCCTTGAAATCATGCTCCATTTTATAGTCCTGTGAGTTTTTCACTATGTCTATGTTTTATTATGTTCATAGAGAGGAAGTGCTCCCACCCAAGCGAGGTGTCCCCAACCCCTGAATGGTCCCTAGGGGAGAATGCCGTCCATGTCTGCCCAGCATGTGATCATCTGACTTGGAAAGTGGGGCTAAACACAAGGGTGGAACCTGAGGATGTCTGGAAAGTGGAATTCTGAGCAATTTGGAGGGTGGAGGATTGACGCAGAGTGTGGTGGTGGGGGAAGGTGGAGGCTGAAACTGGGGCATGGGCTGGATAAACCACCTGGAACTGGGAGCCTGAAACCCTCTCTCCAGAGCCCCAGCAGTACTGAACACCGGTGAACCACAGCACCAGGGTTCTCCACTCCTTTTTCCTGGGTCAGATGGTTCCAGGCATGAGACAGGTCCCCCTAGCATAGTGACTGCAGTTCTGATATTCTGTCTTCTGCCCCCATAAGGATGAAAAGTCTTTGTCTCCCACCTCTGCCTCCTTGAGCCAAGGTCCATTTTCTCATTGCAGCCTTTATCTAGACAATGGCATTCAAATGAAAATGCATACATTATGCCAGGCAAGTCTTCTGGCTCCATGAACTTGTCCTAAGACATTCCTCACAGTACCATTACTATACTTTATTCCCTCACAGTTCCCATGAGGGAGCTGGCCTTGCTAGGCAGGAAGCCTGCACTCAAAGTGAAGCCGGGCATGGGTGGTGCCCACCTGTAATTGCTGCACTCTGGGAGGCCGGGGCAGGAGGTGTGAAGTCTGAACTTAGCCGGGGCAACTTAGCAGGGTCCTATCTCTCAATAAATAATGGGCTTGGTGGGGATATGGCTCAGTTCATAGGTCCCGAGTTTATGGGAGCTGAGAGGGCAGGGCGGAGAATGAAAGCACCTTTTATCTCTCTGCACAATGGTGCTTGTCGACTCCTGGTTGCATGCCCCATGCAGAGGGCTGGGTGGCATTGAAGGTCGCCTTTGATGCTAGCTTTGAAAGAGCTCAGGGGACGGTTAGGTGGGCAATATCCATACGACATTGGTGGATGTGAAATGCTTCCATTAGAGGCCACAGGACTGAGCTGCTTGAGAACCAAACTATAGGGCTCTTGGGTTCCCAGCCTTGGGGCAGCTTTCTTCGATGTGGCAGAAACATCCTATCCATCCAGCAGGGAGAGCGGGCGAACCACAGAGCTCTTGGCAGGCATGTGTGGCCATGGCCACGCTGCTCAGTGCCGAGCCTCAGGTTCTTCAGCACAAGGATGGGGCCAGTAAGACCCAAGCATAGACTGCAGATAGATGAACTGTGAAGGTGTCCAGGTGCGCACTGTATAGCTTCTGCATGTGTCTAGCACATGCCAGCCGCCACTAGTAGCAATGGTGGTGTCTCCCTCATCCTGGCCTACCTTTGAACAAGGCCTGAAGGACACAAAATTAGGTAGGTGTCAGGGTTCATATGCAGTGCAGAGGCCTTGAGAAGTAAAAGGCAGAAGTCATCGCTAGACAAATGGCCTTGGTTGGAACACATGGGCTGATGGCCACAGAGCTATGGTGGTTCAGCTCGCTGTAGTCGAAGACCATGTGCATGAAGCAGAGACCATGCTGTGAATGCTGGGTTGCAGTCTTTGCCTATAGGCTGGGGTGTTGGGCAGGAGGTACAAGCTGCAACTCCCAGGCAGCCTCTAATCATAGGAGGCTGGAGGAGACACCCCCAGTGGACCATGGTGTGGGGCTCTGATGCACAGTAGATTACATGTGGCCAATGCCTTTTTCACTACAAATATTTGTGACTTATCCCAACTATATTGGAATGCAACCCTATCATAAGTGGAGCATTTTTATAAGAGTTCTCATGGTATCAAAGGTAATTTAGGTTGGCCTAAAAAGAAGGGCAGATCAGGAGGCAGCTTGGTCCCAAGATGGGTACAAATAATAGAGTTCTGTCTCTACTCTGTGTTATTTCTGGAGCCCCTACCATTTCTCTCCTTTTCAGTCTCTTCCCTCTCCCTTTCTTCCCAGTTCTCTTTTCTCCACCTGGACTACACACAAGTGTGGCCACATTTTCTCAGAGTTTCCACACCACATCTCCAGCCACACAACCTCATTCCATGTCTCTGGCCCCCCATCAGCCCACTGGACAGTCTCAGTGATCTCAACCACCAGGGAGGCAGTGAAGAGGGTGTCATGGTACATGGGGTGAAGGCAGGGCTGTGAGAATAGGCAGGGATGGATTTCCCGGATGCCTTCCAGGCTACTTGGGACATTGGTCTCTGGGACCTGCCCTCTGTGGCTGGGTTGATGAAGATGGGCACATCACAAAGTAGGCATGCTGGGGGATTCTGGGAACTAGGCAATGGCCAGAAATAATGGTCATGACGACCCAGGCTGATGACAGTCACTGAATCACTCTGGGCCAGGTTCCGGTCTAAGCAAGTCTTTGTGTTAACAAATTCAGTATGTACTTCCATGGAGTAGATATGGCTTCACCTCCATGCAGCAGATGAGACAGATGATGCTTAGAGAGGAAATGTGAGTGCTTGAACTCACACAGTGGGTCCCAGATGAGGCAGAGCCTAAGCGCAGGAGCTCTGATCCTGAGCTCTGCAGTGGGTGGTGGCAGGCTGGACCCTTGAGCTTCTTTTGCACTGTAGCCTTGGCCTTCCAAAGCTAGGGCCACATGTACCCTTGAGGACATGTCCCTGAGCCACATACCCCTACCCCATACTTACTCTGGCTGCGCTGGGCTTTGCAGTTCATTGGCTCAGTGCAGTTCTGGCTCAGTGCCTGCACTGCTATGGGCTGCTTTCACCGTGTGACTGGGGGCCACTCGTGCATGGATCCCTTTAAGATGATGGTGGTGTATCAGTGGCATTGAACCCTTGGCTCTAAGGGGCTGTTTTGTTGTCTATTTCTATTCATGTCCAGCTTGTCATTTAGGTCTTTTCCATTAGTGCTTGCCTGGGTCCTCTCCCCATCTTATCATGAGACAGAACCTAGAGACACCCTATGTGCTAAGAGCCATTCATTCAGCTGACCAATCGGAGGGAAACAGCATGCTCCTGATTTGGTTTTATTGATAGACTTCTTCAGTCGGTTTCCTAACTTTAGAAAAAGATTCTAGTAAAATTCATAACCAAAGGTATCATTGCAACAATGAGAAGCGCGCAGTTCCAATGCATTTGTGATGTCAGACCACCGTCTCTGTACAGTTTCAGAACCGTCTTTATCACCACAAAAGGAAATTTTACACACTAACCAGTCTCTCTTCATCCCTTCCTCAGCGAAGACCCTGGAAGCTAATAGCCTGCTTTCAGTGTCTGTGACTTGACCACAACAGAGCTTTCTTACTAACAGGACAGATGATCACTTCTTATAAATGGGCTCTTCTGAGTCTGGTTGCTTCATCTGTCATGGCATCCAGGTTTGATCATGTATGCATCTGATAGAAAATATGGTCAATGTTTAAATTGGACACTGCTCATAATGGACAAATTGCATTAATAGCCCTCAAAATACTCCTCTTCCTCCCCTGAGACACTGTTATCCCACCATTCTTGCCACTTTCTGAAGCAGCTCTGCAGGTGCTCCTTCCATGGGGTCTTCGGTTGTCCTATGAATGTCCTGGGTTGACTCAGGCCCAGTACATAAGGTAGATGAGAACACAATGTAATGTTTCCGCTACCCTGCCTTTTAATTGGCCAGCACTCCACAGCAGTGTTCTCCATTCTTTTTTTATTAAATCTCATAAAGACACTCACAAAAGAGGACTTTCAGAACCATTTCAGAAAGGGGCAAGAAGAGTGAACCTGCATATTTGAAGTGAAAAGGAATATTCTGCAGAGGAATTCATGGCGATCTATCTTTCCTTGCAATCCTTTTAATAAAATTTAAACAGTCAGTCTATATTTTGATAACACCTCCTAGCAGTATGCAAGGGTACTTCACCCCTTTTTCATAGCTGCCTACTGTTCCACCGCATGGTTAGACCACGTGTGTTTATCCATTTGTCCTTTGATGGAAGTTAGGTTGTTTCTACATGAGTGCATACGTACTATTATAAGCAATATGGCTATGACCCTTCATATATAAGTATTTGTTCGAACACCTAATTTCATTTCCTTTGCTTACAAACCTAAGAATAAATTCCTGGTCCTCCGGAAATTCAGTTTTTAAACTGCTGAATGTTTTCCACAGTGGCTGCACCCTTCCACACTCCCTCCGACAGTGTGTGTCTGGGGGGGGGGGTGTCTGGGGGGAGCAGGTTCTAATTTCTACATCTTCTTGTCTCTAGCATCAACTTTTGACTTGTGGACTGAGTTTTATAACAACAGGAGGGGAAAAAAATCTGAATTATCTAGGCTTCATTTATTTAATGAGATCCTATTAAAGCAGAAACTGGAAACTTGCAGGTATTTTAATGCAAAATACATCATAGCTTCTGAGATAACGTGACAAGCCAAGGTTGCCTGACACGCGGGGCTGAGTCTGATCACCAGCTTCCATCTACAGGCCACGTAAATAACAAGACGAGGAACTCCAGGGCCCTCCTTGTGGGAAGGCTGAGCCTCGTGGCGTGATTCACACGGTACATTTTTCTATGAAAAGTTACCCTAGTCCATCTCAACGACATCTGGACTTGACAGAGTCACATGAGTCTTTAGGGCCGTGTTGTTATTATTTCATGTTGTGTACTTCATCTGACCCATAAAAGCAGGGAGACAGGATGGTAAGCTGTTATTCCTCTTCAACAAGCATTAAAAGATTTTATGCACACTTCCTATTTCTGCTAATGGCACAGAATGCTGAAACTCGCCGGCTTTTTTTTTTTTTTTTTTTCCATTCTGCCAGCCCATGAATGTACCGTCTTCATCTGCAACCTAAATAAGCACTCGTTAATGTACACCAGGATCCAAACGAACACTTCATATAAATAAGCCTGCTAGAGAAATACGTGTTCCTGCAAATTTGCAGACCAAAATCACGGAGAATAAATTGAACAGTGTTTTTACATTTGGAACAACCAGCCAAATAAACTGGGTTTTATGACTCAATTTCCTAATCTCAGGTAGGAAAAAAAAAAAAAAAAAAAACAAATCTATGGCTCTGCCCATGATAATCCATCATGTATTTTTCAGAAAATGCTATCTGGTTGAGATTTCTACAGGGCCAATGAAGGAGATGTCATGCAAGGAGGGGTTGGGACCACGCTGGAGGGACTGGCTTTTTCCTTTCTGCTTCACTTATTCTTTATTTATTTATTTATTTATTTTTTAGACATTTGTCCAGGCATTTTATATGTGTTGTGCTTAAAGTTGGAGCTATGGTAATGAGTGGTAGAAGCACAGTTACTGACCTTGGGATCCCATAGTTGCTCGGATGTTTCCCAAGAGTGTTACAGCTACTTATGTAGTTGCTACTGCCACGTGATAAGCCACCTCCAAACTAGTAGTGATTATAATCCCATGACTCTAGCAGGTTGCAGTAAGGGGATTGTAAATTGGATCCCAGCCTGGGCCATTCAGTGTCCTCAGCAAGACTTGTCTCTACATAAATATTTTTGAAAAGAAGGAAAGAAAGGGACGAAGTAGGTGAGGAAAGCTAGGCAGGCTGTGTGGTGTATGTAGCTCAGATTGAAGATCCCGAGTTCAATCACCAGTACACACACAAAACAACAGAAAACAGCACTAAATGTGAGGAACGTAAACTGATGTTGTTAGGTGGTTGCATTTGGGGTTCTGGGACTGGGCGTGGCACAGAGGGGCTTTGTCTGGGATGACGTGGACAATGGAGATGGCCGGGGCTGCGTGTGGGCCTCAGTTACGCTGGCGGATGACAGGAGTTCTTGGCTATTCTCCACCACGCATCTTCCGGGAGCGGGTTATGGGTTCCAGCGCCTTTCTTCCGTGGCATACCGGGTACCTGGGGATGGATGGTTGGAGCACCCCAGGCTGGCTGGCCATGATGTCCTTTGCAAGGGCTTCTTCTCAGCACAGGGGTCTCAGGTTGCTTAGGTGCTGTGCATGACCACTGGATTCACCCAGAGCGAGTGTCCTGAGAGTCACAGCCAGAAGTTATACACGCTTCTTACGACCGTAAGTCTAGGGACCCCAGGCTCAGAGGGAGGGGAATTAGAGTCCAGTGCTCAGAAGAAGGAGTAGCAAAAATTTAAGATTATCTTTAGTCAACTACAGAGGGAGGTACACAGTCAAGAAATGATTATATAGATAATGATTGCAATAACAATAAACAACAACAACAACAGTAATAATAATAATAATAATAATAATAATAATAATAATAATAATAATCACAGACTTCCTGGCTCAAGGGAGAGAGATATTGCTGCCCCAAGTCCCTGGGAAGGATGCAACAGAATGTGGTGCTGCGCCAGTGTGGCCAAGAATCTCTCCACCTTCATCTCCGGTACAATTATCTCTTCCTCCTTCAGTTTTATGCTCAGGCAGGGTCTACCGAAGTGATGGGTACCAGCTGCTGCAGCTTTTATATATGTGGTGCAGGGTCTTACTATGCAGCTTGAACTAATAGTGATCCTCCAATTTGCAGCCTCCCCAGTGCTGGGATTACAGCTTGTGCCACCATGCCTGGTCTCGGTGGCTGGCTCAGTGCACCCAGGGGGCGGGCTAGTGCGACATGTAGTACTGGGGATTAAACTCTGGTCCCTGTGCTTGCTAGGCAGTTGCTTAGTCCATTGAGCTATTTCTCTGACTAGCTGCTCCAACTTTTACAAGTCTACTGAACCTTTCTGAAAAAGAGAGGTTCTGCCTGGTTCTTAACAGCTCCACGGAGGGTCCTGGGATCGTGTCTGCTTGGCACCTCCTGGGTCATGTACCTTCTCCCACTTAGCCACCATTACCAGAGCTCAGAGGGTTGGATGTGCCAGGAAGGACTAGGCCTGCCTCTGGGACCTGACACCAACCGCTGCAGGTCTGGGGTTGTATTCACAAAAGGTAAAGAACTTCTTTGTTAGAAGAAGACAGAGGCAGATGCCAAACTATATCAAGCTGGCAAAGACATTGTCATGGCCATCGCCCGGCCTATGGGAGGGGGCCTGCCTGAACATGTGCCACACACAGAGCAGGAAGCAAGGATGGACACTGTCACTGTCATCGTTGCTTCCACGTATTTTGTGGGCACCCACCGGGTTTTCCCTGTGTGTGAAGCTCCAGACTCAGGGTTCCCGAGAACACAGAGTATGTCCACAAGTGGTTAACGGGAACCAGAAGACTTGTCACAAGGTAGCAGGGGCACACACAGGCTTTCTAGGGGCTCGACAGGCTGCCCTAGGACGGTGTCCCTTGCATTGGGAGACTGTCCCGAGGTGCGGGGTTGGCACCGTGAAGAGGAAGAGTGCCAGGCACGCAAGAGAACTCACTTCTGCGTCTAAGTGATGTCACTCACTAGCTCAGTGGGGACACTCAGGTCAGAGAGCCCGCAGAGCTGCAGTGGCTTGGGGTCTCTACAGCTGCCTTTATCTATGGTAAGCAGATGCCGGGGCAGCTGCGCAGGTTATGCAAAGCAGACCAACTCTAGATGGCTAGAAAAATAAGCTTAATTGAGTTACACTGAAGGCAACTGGGTGCACACACATTTGAGTTTGGCACCAGGAAGTCTTTCGAGCTACCAAGTCTTAGCCTCCAGGCAAGGTATAAGCAACCTCAGGACAAACACACTGGAGCCACCCCTGGCTCCTTTCTACAACGAGGACTTCCTAATTAACCTCACTTAGAAATACAACAATTAGTTGCTATCAGCACACTGAAGACCAGAGGCACAAACTGTGGGCTAATTGCCACGGACATATTTGCTGTGTGACAGGTACCTTGTCATGTAATTCAAACTGTCTCGTGTAATCTAGGAAGCAGTTCCAAGGGATATACATTATTACTGCTACTATGATTTTTGTCATTATTCTCTTCATTTATGGATGGGAAAATAGAAGGGTCGAGTTTAGTCGGAGGAGCAGATAGGATGGAGACCCAGACAGGCTCTAGAGGTTCTTCTGCCTAACCAGCTGCCACCTGGTGTCCCAGTGGCCAGGCAAGCTCTCCCGACTTCAGCTTGCTCATCGGTATGGTTTGAGGGAATCACCAAGTGACACCTCTCATTCCATGTGACACTCCTGGGATCACCCACGTGGTTCGCTAGGTCGAAACGCACCAGCGCACCCTCCTCAGCAGTGGCTGTGGTTTAAGGGAAGTGGGAAGAACAGGGAACAAGGCCAGCGTGGGGCCAGATGGCTGGCTGGGTTGGCCCCAAGGGGAGCAGAGGAGGACCAGGTGGTGTGCAGGCTGAAAGTGGTGCCCCCATGCCACTAGTACAGAAAAGTCATCATGGCAAAGGGGAAAGAACATCAGCAGAACTGCCCGACGAAGCTTACTGCTTCCGCTTGGATAGTGAATGAAGCCAAGTGAGTCACGTAGCACAGCCTGACATCAAGGAAAGCAGGAAGTAGGTGTCTTCCACTAGGAAGAATACAAAGGCAGACACTTTAAGGACGGGTGGGGAGAAGGGCAGATTTTGAACCAATAATTAGACCTACGACACTTGGATTCATAAACAGGTATTGCAGCAGAGTATGGCATATTCTCTGGTGGAACTTCTTTTTTTATTTTTAAAATTCATTAATTTATAATTTGGTACAGGGTCTTGCTACACAGCTTGGGCTCCTAGTGATCCTCCTGTCTAAGCCTCTCCAGTGCTGGGACTGCAGGTGTATGCCACCATGTGTGGCTTCGGTGGTCTGCATGTTGTGGGCCAGTGCAGGATGCAGTACCAGGGGCGGAACCCGGGTCCTTGAGTTTGCTGGGTAGGCACTTAGACCATGGAGCCATCTCCCCACTCTCCTAGAACTCTCTAAGCACCAGAAGTGATGCTTAACCCTTTCAGTTTTTCTTCTGAAATCAAGTGAGCTTTAGAACTGGTGTTGGTGACCCAGCCTCGATTTCCAGAACAAAGGCCGAGGGAGCTGTAACAGGGGCACGGTAAGGATGTGAAACTTGAAGAAATCCCTGGTGGGGATTCTTCCTTCCTGAGAACCGACTGAAGGAGTTGTGTTGGTCCTGTAGGGTCTGCAAGTCTACATGAAAAGGGCGTGGGCACAGCAGTATCCTCAGATGACTCTAGGGCAGGGCTTTTCTCCAGGCCATCGTGTGCATGTGCTATCCACTTGTTACGTTCTCCTTTCTCTCCCGCTCTTATTTTGGCTGAGCAGGCTTAGGTATTACCAGTTCTGGGATGTATCCCTGTCTCCCACCTTCCTCCTGCAAGTTCAATTAAGATAATAATCTTCAACTCCAGTGATGCTAACAAGCACTAAGGTGGAAGATGAGGGAGAGAGGCTATGAAACTTTCTCTGCTCCTCTCTGACTTCCAGTGCCATGGAACTGTTGTTCCAGCCCCCAAATCAACTGGTCCATATTGGTATGTGCGCAGGAAGACCCTCCTACTGGGCTGCCCAGGTCAGGGTGTGGTATAGCGGGGCACTTCCACTTTCAGACCCCGAACTCTTCTTCTGGGTGTTCCTCTCCATCCCTGTTGGAGAAGAGGAATTTGGGCCAGGCGGGCCCCACACCCCGTGCTTTCCACTTTATTCTTCTCAGGTTCAGTGCAGCTGCTCTCCCACGGGTGTCAGCCTGCCCTGTGCGGCACCCGCTGGCTGTCCAGTCATAGCCTGTGTTCTTCCTGCTCTGTGGCCTGTGCTTACAACTCTATGGTCAGTCCTCCAAGAGCAAATACCTGTGATTCAAAACTATCTTGTACTTGCTTTTTTATCTGCTGGTTACTTTTTAGAAAGAGTTTGCTTAAGGATATAAATATGCGTCTCTCACTTACACATTCTGCCCACCAATAATATTATACCACTTTACGCATGTTTGATTCTTACAATATACTTCCATCCATCCCTCTTATTCTTTGTGCTAGTATTGCACTATGTTCTAGTTCTGTGTTTGTGATCAACCCTGAAAGACATGCTCCATATTTTTTGCTTTACATATCAATTAGATTTTAACTCGATTAAGAGCTGGACAAATAGCTCAGTAGATTAAAGCACCTACAAGCAGGCATAGGGGCCCCAGGTTTGATCCCCAGGCTTCCCTGCTTGCCCCACCCTCTGGGCACACTAAAATGGCACTTGAGACTGGGCGTATGCCTGTAATCCCAGCTCTTGGGAGGCTGTAAACAGGCGGATCACTGAGTCTGATCTAGTAGTGAGACCCCTAGACCCTTCACTAAAATTAAAAAAAAAAAAAGATTGTAACTGAATGAAACGATGAGAAAGAATGTACACTTATGATTTTTTTTTCCGTATTTCCATTTGCACATACTTTTTCTTCCTTTCCATAAATTGGAATTTCTGTCTCATGTCGTTCTCCTTCTACTCAGAGAAATTCCTTTACCATTTCTTTCCGGGCAAGTCTGCTAGTGGTGACTTCTCTTAGCTTTTTCTTGATCTAAAAATGCTTCTTTCATATTTCTTTTGAAAAGTTGTCGTTGAGTGTAGATGTCTGTGAGGTGCCAAGTCGTTTCTTCCGCTCTCAGTCAAGTTGCTTCTTTTATCCTCTGATTTGCATTCATCAGGAATAAAAGCAAATAAGGAGAAGCTTTCCAATTAAAGTCAGCCGTCATTTTTTCCCCCCCTGAATGGAGTAAACCTTTCTAGTTTGACTGATTTGAAGAGCTTCTGTGTGTGTGTGAGAGAGTGTGTGTGTGTGTGTGTGTGTGTGTGTGTGTGTGTGTGTGTGGTGTATTTGCTAATTTAATTATCTTTTGCTATCACTTTGTTTGTATTTATGCAGTTTAGGGCTTATTGGAATTCTCACATTTACTATCATTTTTCTTTTAAATATTCATTTGTGCATTTGCTCCAGGGACTCACTACACCGATTAGGCTCGTGGTGATCTTCCTGTTTTCAACTTCCTCAGTGTTGGGATTACAGGCATGCACCATCACACCTGGGCTCTGTCACTTGCTCAGTGCACCCCAGGGGTGGAGCCAGTGCGGCAAGGTGGGACCAGGAATTGAACCCTGATGCCTGCGCTTGTAAAAGCAGGCACTTAGTTGGTTGAACTACCTAACAGGCCTGGGACTTCTACATGTATGGTTCTATTAAATTTGGAAAACAAAATTTGGTATGACTTCTTCAGCTATTTTTTTTCTGTTCCTCAGCTTTATCCTAGACCCCAGATGCTTGTATATTAGGCAGTACTGTCACCTCCTGTCCTTGCTAAGATACTGACTGACCACTAGTGCTGGATCATTTTGTGGCTATGAGTCCAAGTTCAATGATTTTTCTCTTCTTTGTCAACCTCATTTCTAACCCTGAAGTTTTAGCCTTAGAATTTCCACTTGTTTCTTATTTTGGCACGCTATTTTTCTTCTCTATAGCCATGCTCTAGTTTACAACTTTAAACTTGGAAAGCCCGCGTCCAGTGGCTGTCTTCCCGGCCACGCTTGCTCATGGAAAGCCCGCGTCCAGTGGCTGTCCTCCCGGCCACGCTTGCTCATGGAAAGCCCGCGTCCAGTGGCTGTCCTCCCGGCCACGCTTGCTCATGGAAAGCCCGCGTCCAGTG